>JAAVUA010000195.1:0-148083 GCA_014898875.1 Fusarium miscanthi
AGCTTAAATATAAAGCAGTTTAATTATAATAATAGCTTAAATATAGCAGTAGCTTACTAATAGGATAATATATTATAGATAAAAAGATTAGGTATCTAAAATAATATAAAATAGCCTTAATTAATAGAAAATATTAATATAAATAGCCTTACTTCCTTATATATATACAAATTAGGGGCCTGGTGCAGAGGTTATGTGCTAGTAGTTACACCGGGGTCGGTACAGGTATTAGGTGCCACATATTCTTCTCTTTAACAAGTTGTCTTTCGTATATTTCACTTTTGTGAAAAAGGTTAATGGATAAACTCAATGGGTAGCACAGTTGTTCCATGGAACTCGTACTATTAAGGCCTACAGCAACACGTCATAATGAAATTATCCTATTTCAATGATAAGCAGCCACACATCTGTCATCATCAGTTCATGCATATAACAGAGCCTGTCAGTCAAACTTACACAAGCCCAGGATGGTGGGGACAGATGCACCTTGATTCATTAGCGTGATGGTTACCGAAAACGCATCTTGATGGTGTGGTCGATGTTTTTGTGCCTGGGATGAGCCATTGTTGATACCTGGTACTGTATGTAGGCTATCCCCTTTAATTACAACAGGCATCCATCACCAGTCCCCCAAACAGATCTGTCAATTGAACCTATATTCTCTCAATAATCTCGAATACAGTATTTCCAGCGGTATCTACTTGGTTAAAGATCCTCTTGTTCACACAGTGTACACATATTGTAGTATGGACATAACTAAGAAACAGGCAGAGGAGACAAAGCACTGCGAAGTCATCGATCCTGCCCAAACAGATACTCCAAGATCCCAAGATCCCATCAACATGTCTCCCAAACAACAACAAGAAGAATCACACGACGCAGTCCTGCAGAAGTTAGGCCTTTCAGACCAGACTCTGAACCCGTCAAGTCCAAACTTTGACTTTCAAGCATGGTCTCAAGCACTCGTCAACCTGCGGAGCAGACTTGATCTTCCAACTCCACCACGTTCTGGGTTTGCCTTCAAGAATTTAACTGTATATGGAAGCGGCCCGGCCGTAGAGCAGCAGGATACTCTATGGACGCTACTTACCCAGCCTTTCAAAATTCGGTCCTGGTTTCGCTCGAAAGAGACCAAGCCTATTCTCACTCGCCTTGATGGAGTCGTCCAGAAGGGACAACTGCTGCTTGTTCTAGGCCGCCCTGGTAGTGGTTGCTCAACCTTTCTAAAGACTATCACGGGCGAGATGCAAAGTCTGGAGATTGGCTCAGACTCCATTCTTCATTACTCAGGTACAACAAACACCATGAACATGGTAATATATACCTAACAAGACTAGGCATACCGCACCAAGTAATGTCTCGCGATTTCAAAGGCGAATTAATCTACAATCAAGAGGTTGACGAACACCTCCCGTACCTCACAGTTGGCCAAACCCTCGAATTTGCCGCTGCGATGCGAACCCCACGGGCTAGACTGCCAGGAATAACACGCAAAGATAGAATTAGCCATGTTGTCCAAGTCATGTTGACGGTTTTTGGCCTATCGCACACCAAACATACGATTGTTGGGAATGATTACATACGAGGTGTTTCTGGCGGCGAAAGAAAAAGAGTTTCTATTGCTGAGACTGCACTTTCTGAAGCTGCTATATCGGCGTGGGATAATTCGACACGAGGCCTAGATGCAGAGTCTGCCTTGCATTTTATCAGTCGTTTACGAAATCTTTCAGACTGTAAGAATCCCGTACCCTAAAGATAGGACGATTGACTGATCGTGGTATAGTAACCCAATCATCCAACGCGGCAGCCATATACCAATCATCACAATCTATCGTCAATCTATTCGACAAAATTTTAGTCCTCTACGAAGGGCGAGGAATCTTCTTCGGCCATGCTTCTCTGGCTTCAGGCTACTTTGAACGTATGGGCTGGTATCGTCATCCAAGGCAAACGGCCGGAGATTTTCTAACCGTAATAACCAACCCCGAACAAAGGCAAGCCAAAGCAGGACACGAGAACTCAGTGCCTAGAACCTCTGAGGAGTTTGAACAGTATTGGCGCGACTCACCTGAGTATTTGGCCTTGATGCAAGAAATTGACGAGTATCAGAAGGATTTCTACGGAAACAAAGATGTTACGCAAAAGCAATTTGAGGAAATGCGTGGCAAGTTGAAGGCAAAGGGAATGTTGAAGAAGGCTTCACAGACAATCTCATTCCCAATGCAAACTGCCCTTTGCGCAAGAAGAGCAACACAACAACTCTGGAACGACAGAGCATCAACCTTTACTACTCTGATTGGAGAGGTTATTATTGCACTTGTTGTAGGATCCATCTTCTACGGCACGCCAGAGACATCAGATGCATTCTTCTCTTACGGATCGGTGCTCTTCTTCTCAGTTCTCCTCAACGTTCTGATGGCCGTAACGGACACGCACAATCTTTACAAAGGACGCTCTGTTATGGCTAAGCAATCGTCCTACGCTTTTTATCGACCGTCTGCCGATGCATTTGCAAATGTTCTAGTTGACATTCCTGTCAAATTCGTCGTTGCTGTCTTTTTCAATGTCATTCTCTACTTCTTATCTGGTCTTGCAAAAACAGCATCCCAATTCTTTATCTTCTTCCTGTTCGTCTTCGTCACAACTATAGCAATGTCTATGATCTTCCGCACTATTGCTGCTGCAACAGCTTCTCTTCCTCAAGCCATGGCAATATCTGGGTTTCTCGTTCTTGCACTTGTTACATATACGGGATTTGTCCTTCCTGGTCCTGACATGCATCCTTGGTTCAAATGGATCTCGTATATAAATCCACTCGCTTATGCCTTTGAAGCCTTGCTTGTTAACCAAGCACATGGGACTAACTATCCTTGTTCCAACCTTGTGCCATCTTATCCAAATCTCGTGGGCGAGACATTTGTCTGTCCTGTTCCTGGGTCTATGGCCGGGGAGACTTATGTTAATGGGGATTCTTGGTTTGAAACAAGCTATGACTATAGCTATTCTCACCTATGGCGCAACTTGGGCATTATTTTCGGCTTCCTGTTCTTCTTTTTGGCCATGTATCTCTTGGCTACTGAGCTAAACGTGAACTCATCTGTTGGTATCGAAGTCCCTGTCTTCCTACGTGGCCGTCTCCCAAAAGGCGACTCGAAACTCAAAGCCAGAGTCGACACAGAGCGACCGTTGATAGCCAACAGTGCAACAATCGATATTACCTCTAGCGAACCGACACGAACAAAAGCAAATCACTCAGTTTTCTGCTGGAGGAAATTGACCTTCGATGTCATGATTAAAGGGAATCCAAGGCGACTTCTGGATGAACCATCCGGCTGGGTCAAACCAGGCTCCCTCGTCGCTTTGATGGGCGTATCAGGGGCTGGAAAAACGACACTCCTCAATGCCCTTGCCCAGAGAATGTCCTCGGGCCAAGTCCAAGGCGAGTTTTACGTTGGTGGAAATCCTCTACCGGCTTCATTCAAGAGTGACATTGGCTATGTCCAACAGCAAGACGTCCATCTTGAGACATCAACTGTACGTGAAGCCCTACAGTTTTCAGCAATGTTAAGACAGCCTCGCGATATACCGATAAGCCAGAAATTCCAGTCCGTGGAAGAGACGATTCATCTTGTTGGCATGGATGAGTTCGCTGATGCTATTGTTGGATTGCCTGGCAGGGGGCTTAACGCAGAGCAACGCAAGCGTCTGAGTATTGGTGTCGAGTTGGCTGGAAAGCCATCCCTGCTGCTGTTTCTCGACGAGCCAACTTCAGGACTAGACAGCCAATCGTCAGAGGCAATCTTGAGCCTGCTCCGGAAGCTGGCCATGGGAGGGTTGGGGATATTGTGTACTATCCATCAGCCAAGCGCCATGCTGTTCAAGAGGTTTGATCGATTGCTGCTTATGGCGCGAGGTGGCAAGGTTGCCTACTTTGGAGATATTGGTGAGAATTCAGAGACAGTGCTTGGATATTTTGGTCAACGTGCACCACGGAGGTGTAATGACGATGAGAATCCTGCAGAGTATATCCTGGATATGATCGGAAATTCCAAAGGCGACGAGTTCGACTGGCCTCACCTCTGGAAGACCTCTGGAGAGGCCAATCAAGTCACAGCTGAGCTGGAACACATTTCACAATCTTCATCTCCCAAACCACCACATCAACACGATACTCAAGCCAAACAACGCGGAGCCTACGCTGTTCCTCTGACCTCACAGGTACCAATCGTGTACAGACGCATAATGCAGCAATACTGGCGGTCAACAACCTATATCGCCAGTAAATTCACATTAGGGATCGCAGGCACCTTATTCATAGGCTTCTCGTTTTTCCAACCTGGTAATTCTATTCTTGGAACCCAAAACGCCATCTTCTCAATCCTCATGGTTTGTGCCATGTTTAGCAGCTTAGTCCAACAGGTACAGTTCTCCGACCATAAAAACTACGTCCAGCTAATAGGGCCACCGCAGATTATGCCAAAGTTTGTCATGCAGCGTACTATATATGAAGTGCGTGAGCGTCATTCGAATATGTACTCGTGGACTGTTCTCATCTTGGCCAACATCCTAGCGGAAATACCGTATCATATTATCCTTGGAGTAATCACCTTTGCGATATTCAATTACACAGTTTTCGGAATACGCTCATCCCAAGACCAGGGACTGATTCTGTTATTCTTTGTTTACTTTTATGTCCTTGTTGGTACATTTGCAGCCATGGTCATTGCACCGTTGCCTGATGCGACGACAGCTGGTCGCGTGACAACAGTCCTATTCTCCATGATGATTCTGTTCGCTGGTGTTTTCCAAACCCCGACTGCTCTACCTGGTTTTTGGATATTCATGTATCGGGTTTCTCCCATGACCTATCTTGTTGGCGGTGTTTCTGTTACGGGGCTTGCAGGTGATACAATCATTTGCTCTCAGTCTGAGCTTGCTATCTTTCAACCTCCAAGTGGTGAGACCTGCGGATCGTACATGCAGCAATACATTGAGCAGGGTGCACCAGGAACGCTTCTCAATCCTGAGGCTACAACTGATTGTTCTTATTGTCCTCTTCAATATACCGATCAGATCTTGGCTCGTTCTGGTATGTATTATCACGACAGATGGAGAGATTGGGCGGTTGGTTTTGCTTATGTCGTTTTCAATATCGCTGCTACATTTTTGCTTTACGCACTCTTCAGGTTATCCCTTTGGGGTGCGGGGATTAAGAGAGTCCAACAAGTGTTTCGGAGGAATGGACACCATGCAGGCGTTTAAATGGCCAATCTGGCATCGGGTCTTTACAGCTCAAGATTGTAACAATGATAATTGTATTTTCAGTGCATTGTTCGTAGCCTCACAGTATATCCGTCTCTGTTACCTCCCTCAACACGCTGTACCTCCGGAGTCAAACTCACCCCCGTGCCCTCTGTTCTCTTCCATTAATGATGACTGAAGCTTATCCATCAGCTTTCCCAGAATCCATTCACTTTCTCCCTTGCTACTTATCAAAGGACTCTGATTCCCAATCCACGACCATTTTTCCGAGACGTTATGGCCATCTTTCTGCTGGTCAACTCTACAGTGTGTTCTTGGGCTATGCTCATCTTCTCCAATAAGCTTGAGATACCAGGCCCACTGGTCGAAAGTATAGTGGTGAGGCTTGGACTCTTTGAGGTGACCAATAATGACACGGATCTCGGACATTAAAACAGATTGTAAATCGGCACCCGGAGGAAGATTCTCAAGATTGTTATGCGAGCAGGAGGCGAAACGCGCGTGAGGTATCGCGAAAGGAGGTTGATCGGTAGGCACATGGTGATCAATGGCTTTCGAAGACGCCACTGTACCATCAGATCCGGTGCTGTGGTCTCTGAAGATCTTGCCAAATGTAGTTTTGCTAACAAGACTCTTCACATTCCTAGCAAATCCCCCATCATTTGGCAAAATTGTAACATTTCCAATGAGAATAGTTACATCTCGAATAATCCTAACCACAGTATCACTCGCATTCGATATAAGGATCGTCATGGTCGGCAGAGCAAGGAGAGACCAAAACACATAGAACGATCTTCCGAGATTCGACACTGGAGCTAGATCCCCGTATCCAATAGTCGTCCAGGCCACGAAGCAGAAATACACCGCATCAAAGTATGACCAACCTTGGTAGGACTGTTCAGCTTTTTGGAAAATGAAAGCCCCTACTAACCATAAAAGGAGCCATAGGAACGTCGAAATCGCCATGGCTACCCATTTTCTGCGCGTGGAAGACTTGGCCTGAATTCTTCGCATTAACTGAAACTCAGCCCTGCGACGTTCAAACTCGCGTTGCTGTAATTCGGCCGAGTTTGCGTGTGGCGTCTGCAAGTCTTGATAGATAGGGTCCAGCGTGTTAATGTTACTTTTGAGGAGAATCTTCCTGATGAGCTTGTCTCGCTTCCTATTGTCTATCCTCGCCCCAATACATCTCTTCCCATTCTCAAGGATCAAGCTCCTGACTGAGCTGATTACCAAGCCCAGAGAGATAATCCCAGCTAGAGCAAAAGGTATCAAGAGTCCTCTCCCCAGGTCAGTCGTTGGGTAAAAATCCCCAAAACCAACGGTGAAAAGCGTGACAACTGTCCAATATACAGCATCGAGGTATTTCCAGGACTCTATCTCAGAGAAGATATAGGCGCCAAGAAGGAGGTATATCAGGAGTAAGATGCTCTGAAGCATAAGGGTGCGTTGACTCATGGTTAGCAGCAGGTCCTTGCGATAGCGATGCGTACAAGCACCCCAAAAAGTGATAGTAAGGAGTGACGCATCGGCAAAATAGAGTATGGCTGCAAACATCCCATAATAGAAGGATTGAGACCAAATGGTGGATTCATTAGATAGTCCCTTGTCTTTGAAAGGCCGAGCGACAGTAGCGGTTAGAGCGATACGACAGATTGAAGAGGTATACCTGTTTGCCTAGAATCAGCCTTAAACCAGATATCATGTTTTTCCTCATACCATCCAACTATCGTGATGGGCAGAGCCAGACCGAAACGGACCCGTCTCGCCATGTTGAGAAGAAGGAAGAGATTCGCAATGACACCGACCAAGAGCTGAAGAGCCTCGAGGATCAACAACCTAGATTAGAGCATTAGCAAAGATTAATGATCTGATTTCGTCAAAAAATTACCATGAAGGATCTGGAACATCCACGGCGTTCTCTATATCTCCCCCAGGGATAAGGCTCTGTCGCCAAGGCACAGCTAATGAACAGATACTAAACGCCGAAGCAACCGGACCCAAGGTGCCAGCGATCATAGGGAATGCTGTTGAGAGGAACCACCAACGGCTGGAACAAGCAAGAGAGGTCTATGTTAGTGGCAGTCTATTGATATATCTCCAGCTATTTATTACACAAGAAGCCTACCTGGGCTCATGTGAGACGTCGCCATTATGTAGCTTTTCTGTCTGCGTAGTAGCAGTGCCTGTGCCGGAGTGCAAATGTTGAACAAAACATTCCTCATCGAGGGGGGCCATGGCTAGCTGTTTTTGTGCAGCTCTTGGGCACGAAAAGACACTCTCAGGATTAAATCTCAAAGCTGAGTAGATTCAGTCATGGATTGCGATGCTGTGGTTTTTAGTGTTGGCTACCCTGAAGACGATATGGATTTGGTGCTATTAGGACTGCACGTGGTAAGCTCACCATTCTTCGGCGAACAACATATCAAGTTCTCCCATTCTATTGCACCTGCGACTGGTAGGCCATTCAGTTCATCAACCTTTGCACTAATACACAGTCTTTCCGTCACAAGGAGAAAAGCCTGCTTGGCACGGGGTATTGCGTTAGGCATTAGGCTGCCTGGAGAAAGTAGTCATTGCAACTGACGTTTTCTCAATCTTGTCGACCAATGCCAATCCTAGTGGCCTACAATGGTAAATGCAAGTTGGTGTGTAAGCGTTAAAAGTTCCCCCAGGAGTCTAGACCATAGCTCAAGGGTATCTTCCAAGGTATAGAATCTAAATTTCCTCCTCTTCCAAATGGATACAACGCTACAACGCGTAATTAGACTTGGTTGAAGACTTATATCCATATCTTGGTGAGTCATTGCACTGCAATGGCTTGATTAGCACATCTGGGATATTATGCATGCAAGCTTTGGAAATCCAGCCACAAATTGTCCCAAAAAGCCCAGGTCGGCCGACAATAGGTACCCCTCACTCTACCGTTAGTGATTGCCTGTCACATGTTTGCGGCGAGTTCCATTAGTATCATGATCTGACACTTCTTGTGCAGATTAGCAACTGGAAGGGCGATTGGATTAGTCTGGACTGGGAAGGATCCCTGATTATCCGACATGTTTGTTATTCAAGGGTTGCAACCAAAAGAATATGTGTGTATCGCTAGAGAGGTGTAGGCTGTAGCCAGAAGCTTCAACGTTGATGTTGGAAACCCCTCAAGTAAACGTAATATCTTGTCTCAGTTGATGTGATGAGAGCATTCTATTGGCTGAACGAATGCACTGTGTTTGTGGCGGCACACCAATATCTACGTACCCAGTTCGGGTGGCTTGGACTGATAGCCCAATCTGTAGCTGACCACAAACTTTATCGGATTTTGAAATGGTGCATGGTACGAACGCCATATAAAGTGCGTAATGCAAGTCTGCCATGATAAACGCGTAACTATGACACATCACTACAGGTGACGAACTCTACTCAGCCTAAAAGACAGTTGCTTTTCCTGCCAAATCCACTGTTACCCTTGACATTATCTACAGATTCAAGGAAGCAAACTCGTGAAGTCAGACAGTGCCGGGCGCGTGATAATTCGTGATGTTGTCTTTCACTCAATTGATCCAGTTTGTAGATACAGATTTAAGTGAGTTAAAATATTAAGACAAAATAAATACTAATAAAGACTAATAAAGACTATCATCCGACAAGATTAAGATATCTTCTTCTACAATTTTCAATTTCACCTTTAGCCCCCAGCCATCTGGCCCTCCTATCCAATTCTTCTTTTTACCAATCTTTTCCACTATATTCACATGATCTCTCAAGGCTTTCTTTAGATTTGCAGGATCATGTTTCATCTTCTGGATAGATATAGTCAGCTGAACACCCTCACCCTTCTTCTTGTGGCCCAGATCCCAAGCCCATTCAGACGAGAGCACAATGCGAGGCTTGCTCTCATCAACTTTCCCTGAGGGATAGAGGCGACCAAGTAGGTATCCGACTCGGCCAAGGTATGCAGCCCACCAAACCTCTTCTGGCGTAATGATAGATTGGAGCGCCTCCTTGAACTTGGCCTCGCGTGGAGGTAGCTCGCCCATATAACGCGATTCCAAAATGAGAGCAAGTCTGGCTCGGTCTTCATGCGAGACCCCGCGAGTAAAGGCAAGCAGTCCGGTGCTTGTGCTATACATTGCCGCCGTAGATGCAAGCTCTTTATCCATGATGGTATGGACATACATGATATTTGCGAATCCTCGTATAACGTGCTTGCTGATGGACTCTGGGAATCTGCGAGTTCCGCCCCGGGAGGGCTTGGGAAATGAGAACATGAGGAGGTTGTAGAGAGCCTCGACTGACTCGGGGGCGAAACGCTGGGTAGTGACCTCGAGAGGGTCCTGAGCTCTGATACTGGGCTCAAGCTCTCTGAATAGAAGTCCTTCTCGCACACCTCCTTGGCAGAAGTGTGCAAGTCGAATTCCATGAGGGATCGCGTTGGATAGAGCGTTGATCAGGAATGCGACAGCAGGAACCTGTTTTCTCCTCCGATCTGAGACCCGGAAGACAGAATGGGCAGTCCGAGCAACCTCTTCCATAGCCTTTGTGTTCTCAAATCTTTCCTTTCCAACCGTGTATCCGTTAATGATGGATATAGGATGAGGCTTCTCGCCAGTCTGGCTCATATAAAGGAGCAAGTAGCCCCAACCTCGAAATCCACCCCCAGAAAGATACAATGGAAACCCGCCATTTGTCTTTGCCTCCTCAACTAAGCTTTCGGGAATTCGGAGACTTTTGTATGCATCCTCAAAACTCTTTGTCATCTCCTGGCGAAGCTTTTCCCGTGCTTTCTCTGCCTCGTGTTTCGACTTGCCCCTTTTGAGGTCCTCCAAAGTCTTTGTCAATGCTGCAGCTCCGTAAGGAAAGCTTATTGATCCTTTGTCACTGATGCGGACGTTCCCGCCTTGTGATATAATCCAGGTAATCTGAGTGCTGCCACCGCCAAGGTCCATCATAAGTCCTCTGATATCAGAGAAACCGCTCGCAACACCTAGAGAACCGATACGTCCTTCATCTTCTTTGGGGAGCATATCGACGACAAGTCCGGTAGCTGCATTTATCTTCTTTATGAATTCAGTAGAGTTGAGAGCAGCTCGAGTTGCTTCAGTGGCGACAACATGGATGTTCGCTTCGGGAACGCCAAGGTCGGTGCAGACAATTTTGAAACGATTCAGCGCAGCAATAACGTCGTCAATAGTGTCAGGTGGAATAGGTACTTGGTGGCCGGTCTCTGGATCAAATTGGGCATCGTAAAGTGATATACTGACACGATAAACATGGATTGTAGGAAGAATACGAGAGAAAGGTGGAGATAAATCCGTGACGGAGAATCGGATGCCGTTACTAGTATGTCTGTCAGCCTCCACGCCAACGATTTTCATCTGTTCAAGACCCATACAGGGCGCTACTTACCTCCCCATATCAACTATACCCCGCAAGTAGGAGGAATCCACGGTTTGCAGTTCATTTCGGAGCCTTATAGAGGGGGCAGGTGAATGTGCGTCCACAACAATTTCATAATCGGAGATGGAGAAATCCATTATGACATAAACAAGACAACGATTGATGATCCCAATGGTGAATAGAGGTGAGGATAGTAGGCGAATTGTAGCTTGTAAAGTGACTTTCAAGTAAATATTTGCAAAGGGTTATGTGTTGTATTGCCTATTTATGTCCAAATTCCAATGCATCGTCTTATACAACTTTGGCATTCAGGCGCCTGAACGATCTCTCATAGATACGTCAAGTCCATCAATATAATTGGTTCGAGTTTGAGGTGGTGTGAGACATGGTCATCAATGCACTTGCAAATAAACGGATATACTTCTGTTAAGAGTTTCAGTCAGTCGGGAACAATAACACAAAGTATTATAAAGTTTACTGCTTACATACCAGAGATACCTGGATCTATCTCACCTTGTGGCGGAGAGACATCGAAATGGCTGATTGAATCAACATACCATCCACAATCTAATCCATGACCAATTAGCAGCTCTGTTCATGTCGATGTAAATGAGAGTTCATTGACAGCGCCTCGCCATGTCCTTCTCCGTCACAAAGCGGAAGTGGACCAACAATACCTCCAGACTTTCTGGCATGATTAAAGCTCTGAATAAAGGCGAAATATATAACTCACATTGACTAGAGATCCTTATTGCTCGATAAAGTCGTGTAAAGCATCCAGCTTTCCATTCTTGTTAAAAGAAGTAACCCTATCCTCTGCCATGATGAGAATACATTATTGCGACACAGTATCTTACAAAGTTCATACGGCTGGGGAACGTATCATAATGAATCATGCCCTTAAATGATAAGCAGCCACTTTATGAAAAGTCACGCCTGTCAGCGCTACCACATGCATATGTCTTACGCTGAGTACAGTGGAGATCGAGCAAAAGTTGCTCGCTTGAACTCGGTCAAGCCTCAGTGTAAAGGCGCGCGGTCAGCGCCAGCTCTCAGCTAGATTCGCCTCTAAATAACACATCAATTAAGTCTCATAATGTCCGTAAAGAATTACAGACATAAGGGACCACCGATTTGGGGTATCTCAGGATATACTACGTCATGTTCAGAGACCGGTAGACATGCTCTGATAATTTCATTTCTAGCTCAATCACATGTCCGCTGGACTCTTGCTCTCTTCTGTAAGACCTCATCTCCTTGGGCGCTCCAACGTTTCAAGAACCTCATAGCCCTCCGCATCCATCTACAGCCACTAATCCTACCTGGAGTCCCGTGTCGTTATTCCAGCATCCACTGTGCTGATTGGGCTGCTATGGAGTACTAGCCAACTTATATGGCTGTCATAACTGAGGATGCGATTCCGACATCGCAATGATTCCAACCAGCAGTATGATAAGATAAACCAGTACCATAAGATCACAGTCCTAGATACTATCTGAAAGTTGTATCTTTCTTAAATATCTGGTAGTATGGTTATAGAATTTTATCGAGATATAATAATAATTGAAATATCCTATAGATTCTCTCCACAAGATTTAAAATTTCAATCCTGCTTTCGTCAACTATAGCGCTTGTGGGATAATTTGGAAGCTTACCTTTGAAAGTAATTGCGGAGAGAATCTAAGCAATTGACTCTTCGTAAGAAGAGTCTTGGCTACCCAGGGAGCAGCAATAAATTGTAGAATCAGTTTGTGAGCAATACTGGAGCTCGTCTTGGATCCAGGTTAGTTACAAGGATTAGCGTTGGCGTGTAGACGGCAGAACATGACTTTCTTAACCTGATATATTAACTCTACAGTCTCTAGGGGAATCCTTACTCTGTAGAGATGCATTAAATGACTTTCTGAGGGCGGTCCTGTAAGATAGAGACATTGTTACAAAGGCCACCCTTGATCTCTTTAGTCTTTACTGCCTTGTAACCTTTGGTACAGATAGGGGCTCTTGTGACATCAGTTTAAGGAATTCATGCATCGGTCTCTCCAAAGGGCTAACAGGAGATGAGAAATGATGTGCCGCTCGTATTTCACCTATACACTTTGACTTGCATAATTAGATTCTGGCTTGAAAGTTGCGCGGATACTTGTCAGGCCTGTTCCACTTATTCTAATTGTCTAATGAAAGGCATAAAAACGATTATAGATGAGATAATATAAGTAGGATGCCATACCTACCTTATTATCGCGGTGAGTGACCCTGTTGCCTGTCTTGGACTTGGACTAACTTTGATGAACTTACTAGTGATGAATTTACCAGTAATGAGTTTGCCAGTGATGAATTTGTCAGTGATGAATTTACCAGCGATGAATTTATTAGCGATGAACTTTACTAGTGATGAAAGGCTTCAGCAGCGATCGACAGGATCGAGCTGGAGTACCTCGATTGCCAAGAGTAATCGAGACAAGATCCGATAGCAGTAGAGTCAGAGAGTTTGATATTGGTGATCGGTTGCTGTTTGAGACTCTCGCCTACAAAGCTAGCACTAACGGAGGCTTGTATTGACTGACCTCACTTCTGTCACTTGACGGACTAGTACTAGTGGCCGAAAGGGTTGAAGAAGCGACGTGAGTAACTGAATTGAAACCGAGACTTATATATCAGCTTGGTTTGGATATAAAGGTCAGATTGAGCTTGGATAACTGACTGGTGGTCTGTGTGGTGATTTAACTAAGACGTTGATGATTGCAACATGCATTTCTAGTCTGACTTTAAACGGACATGGTATGGCAGGGGGCCTTGAAGGAGTATATAATAGCATTGAAATAGAAAATGAACGTGACTTGGGTCTATCATGAATCCTGGGATGAATACCATATCAATGTCGAAATAGTATCTGGTTGTTTGGTGATCGCCAGCAGATTTAACCTCTTCACGCCATCAATACGGAAGCCCTGAAGCAAGAGAAGTCTATCGACTCGACCGTGGATAAGAAGGGTTTAAGTCGCTTCCCTCGTGCAGACAATCCTTGATCTATTGTGAATAACTTGACTAAACACTGCTAAAACATGCCCTACGGGGCGGACCTATTCTCCCATCCCATTCTTTCGCCATAATCATTCATCTACTCGCCCCTCCTCGACGACTGTACCAGTAACAAAGAAGCAGCCAAGCTAGCATTCGCCAACTCCTTGAAAACACCGCGAGCCTCACGTAGCTCCGCTCTCGCAGTATCCAGCTGCCCTTCAAGAGCTGCAATCTCATCAGCATTACTCTGTGGATCGCAGCCGGTCAGGCTCTCCACAGCACGATAGGCTGCCAGCAGGTTATTTGCACGGCTGGCCTCTTCTTCAGACTGCCAGAAAGATCCGGGGGTGCCGAATCGTTGTGCTTTGCTCAGTGCTTCTTCCATCTCCCCAAGGGCTGTCGGGACCATGCTGAACACAGCCTTTCTCTGGATGAGAGGATCGAGGCGGGTCAATAGGGCGCCAATCTCAATCTCAAGCTCAGCGATGCGTTCTCGGACCTGGGGGATCGCTCGGACGGTTTGCGGTGGTGTACGTTTGGTGGCACCAAGATCACCACTTGGCGTAGAAGCTGTTTCTGGAACCCGAACCCGGGAATTTTTGACAAGTCTGCGCGTGGGAGAAGCAACTAACCGATGCTGTCCCTTTCTGAAAGTCACATTCCCGAGGGGAGAAGTACCTGGCTCATGCTGTAGATCGAGAACCATGTCGAGGAGCTTCTGCCGTGTAGGTGATGGGTCTAGCGATGTAGGAAACGGAAGCTTGTTGAGAAGAAAGCCGAGAAAGCAGACAACAAACACGCCGCAGTTGACTGCATCCTGTTGTTGAGGACAAGCCTATCAAGAAAACTGGTTAGCATATGGAAACGAGACTGATATGAGCGTCAGCTCACCATGCGCGAAAAGCGGAGAGAATCAACGCCAAGCATGCTCTCAAAACAGGCCTGAGTACCACTCTCGCGCTGTCTGCTATGGAAACTGTCATAGTGCTCGACGCAAGCTTGCTCCGGGCGCAATACAGCAAGGCTCCAGTGATCGCCTTCGCTCTGATGGTGAAGGGGGATGTAGATAACGTCGTTTGACTTGCAGAGTCTAGCGAAACCGACGGGGGGTTGGTGGGACTCTTGGTTGTTGTCGACTTGGACGTATAGAGGGTCGAGAACCTTTGCACCTGGAGTTTTGCTGGTACGGGTGATGTCCTGTAACAGTAGGTTCAGCACGTCATCTGTCAACTGCGCAGTGGGATCTCCAAGTTGCTGCCGGGCTCGTTGTAAAGTTGGTTGGCTGGTTTCTAGGCTATTGACAGACGCATCATCGACGATGATGGAAGAAGCTTGAGATTGACGGTGGTAGATCGGTAAGACGAATTGACGGGGCGGCGATGATGCTTCATTTTTAACAATTGTTAGTGAGTAAGTGATAGGCAAGCAAGTCAACGCACATACCAGGAAGAGCGACATAGCAGTCATCATCAAGACGATGAGTCTCTTGCTCAGGCGAAAACAGACTGTCGCCATGGTCGAGACCTGGTACACGTACACGACGGCCATTCTTAACAGAGGGAGAACGTTCGATGGCGGTGTACTTGGGGCGTTTGGTGGCACGATCCTGCTCTGACCCTGACTTTGGATCATTATCCTCATCAGAATAGGCGTCAGGTTCAGGACTCTCCAAGTTCTCGATGCGCAGCTTGAACGCACGAAGAGCAGCTGCAGCTTTGTCCTTGGTGAGAATATGTTTACCGTACAAAAAGGCCGCATCGTGGAGTTCACCGCCAGGTTGCCAAAGGTCAGACAAGGTAATCTGATGCTCGACCGCCAGCTTGGTTATAGTTGCAAGCGGCGCCGTAGTGCTGATCGAAATGGCCTCCGTGATGAGCGGCATGTATGTCGGATTCGCCCAGTTCTGGCGGCCGCCCCAAGTCTTGTCGAGATACGCCATCTGTTCATCTCGTCGGTCCGCGCGACGAAGGTTCGCCTGGTGATCTCGTGCTTGGTGTTGGATGCCTTTGATCTTGGGCACTTCCTTGACGAGGCCATCGAGGACCTGGCGACGTTCGGCCGAGGGGAGTTGTTGGAGGTTGCGCGCGACGATGTGCTTCGTGGTGATGCCCTTTGTCGCATCGGGGGAGTCGTCGATGACACGTCCGATGTACTTCTTCACCTGCAGAAATCGGCTCAGCGGCTTCGCACGGGAGTTTCGAGGGAGTCGCATGCTCACATGGGCCTTTCGAAGATCGCCATTGTCGTCGCCGTTGTCATCGCGATTGGGACGCTTGTTGATTGACGCGTTGATCAAGGGTGAAGACACGGCATGAGGCGTGCCAGGCGCCATAATGGAGAATTATTCATAGTGAACTCTGCCAATATCGGCTGGCGTTGGTGTTGAGTCGCGTCGTGTTGCGTTGCTTCTGCACAAGGCGTCGATGTTGCTGTCGATGCTGATGATAAGTTTGGATGGGTAGCTGACACCCATTACGTGATTTCCTCCGAAGCCAGCCACCATCACAAAATGCGCCACATGCGCCACTGCACACTACAGCCACAGTGGGCATTGCTAGGGCTTGCCAGGCTTGGGACTTTTTTTTAAAACACTGCAGCGTTAGAGCAGGGCGAGCATGGCTAAAGCACCCAATGTTAAAAATGGAAGCCAACTATCTAGACAAGAGGATAAAGGTCCATAGTATAAACGGCTCTCGTCTAAAGAGGTTACCAGTAAGGTTTGGAATAGGTTCTTAGATAGGTAACTAGAACCAGGTGGATTAAATTGACTTATCTTGTGTTAGACCCCTGGATGTTCACTCCTCTAAAATAATCAAATAGCTTGCCCTCTCTGGCATTGCTCTGCTCCCCTATTAAAGAGATTAATGAACTTAAAAATTCAATAGGCATCGTCAGACAAGGTTTAGTATTCACGATGTATTGCGCATTTGCATCCCAATTTTGGTCTTTACTACTGCACTTCTCCCGATGTCTTACGAATTTGGTCCTCTGTATAAAGTCATTCGCCCTCTTTGACATGCGAATTTCAAGGCATCACAACTCAATCCTCGTTGAAAAGAGAATCTGATGGCTATCATTCATCGCTTCACAAGATCCCCTCCTCCCCGAAAACGTTTAAGCATCTCCAGTCAAAGCCGGAGCCTTGGGAGCTACTTGGACCGCATGGGGGGGAGTACCTCGCTGTTGCCGATAATGCTGTTAGTCTGCCCACGACTAGCCTGCGGGATTAGCGCCAGCTGCTTCGAAGGCTTTGCTGGAGACTGATCTGGTTACCGGCAATAGCAGAGAGAAACATGCGAAGGAGATCAGGAACAAGTTCACCAAGAAGCACACGGCTATCAGTCTCAACTCCAGCCATCCAAGCAGGATGCACAATCCTGTGCTTGAGACGTTAGGGGCGCAACGCTGGGATGTCTATGAAGGCTCGTGACAAGTTCCTCGATGCCGACGCTTGCCTCACGTGTCAAAAAACAGCGCTGCCTCGATTAGCGATGCCTGGAGCCATGGCTCGATCCGGATTGGCAGCGCGTTCAACACGCGTTTATCAAATCCCCCTATATAATCGCTGGTAGAGAGCAGTTGCTGCCATTACTACGGCGCTCATCATCAAGATAGTCAGGATCATGACCAAGGGTTGTACCACTAAGCATTGTACTCAAGATGCCACCTGCAGATTGATCTGGACACGACTTCGCATATCTTCCATTAGCGAAGCTATTGCATCATATTTATAACTTACGAGCTGTTGGTCACCTGAATGAAGCATTGTCTACCCCTGTCTATCAGAAATTATTGATATAGGGTCCGTGACTGGAGATTCAACCATGCTGTGGATTGTGTTAGTGCAGTGGTATAGGAACCGAAACAGATTTGTCCCCTCCAAGAGTATCGTGCGAATAAACCCCGGTTTACCTTCATCATTGGCCTCCTGATCAAATAGCTTCGTGGGAAGTTATTGTGTCTCAAAGCACTTCAGTGTGTGATGTATTCGACTTCATCAATCAGCCGTTGCCGACTACCGCTGATCCTGGCATCGTCGGCGGAATGGTGCATGACTGGCATTGATAAGGACCACTTCTCACTCATTTTTCCGGGGGAGGTTGCCCCTACTTTGTGACTCCCAGGTCGCGATCGCTTGGCCCCCTCCTCGTCACCCTGACTCGCTACGCCGCAGTGAACAGGATGTCTGAGCACCGCCCATGTACACGCACGGATAGAAGGCAATCCGAACAACCCTGCTGCTTCAATAAGTGAGATACTAACGTATTGGCTGTTTTTATTGTACCCTGCCGTAGCCAGAAATTTAGTGTACGAGACTTAATCGTGCTGCCGACAGTGTTGCAAAAGAAACCGCGAGTGCAATATCCCAAGCTCACGACTCCGCGCCTGCAACCGCTCTTCATATCCCGTTACAAACCCTTAGACGCCTTGGCTATTTTCAACCGAGCTTCTGTCCGCATGAGCCCATTGAATGTATCGGACTATTTGTGGCCAGTCTGGCCAGAGAGCCTTCATCGAGATGGCCCGTAGATGAGTTTCCCAGTTGTACCAGGATGCAACTTGAGTCACAGACTGCGTTTGAGATTGGGCCGAGGACACATTGGTAAACTCTGGGCGTCTCAACTCCTACATCTCGAACTAGACCTCCGCTATCCCCAATAGAAGAATACACATAGGGGTCTGCAGTATCCGCTGTCTTCGGCATCACATCTCTTGCTAACACCGTAAGATTTCGATGGATGGGGCGGCTTTAGGTCCGTGATAGGATCTGCGAGGATGACTAAGAGATATGATCTGGCACTGTGTCCCTCCCAGTTGGCAACAGATGAGAGCCTGGTATATATACCTACGCTCATCACTCCTTCGTTACTAGACGCCTTCTGCCGTAGAAGCCAAGGAGCTCGCTGAAGTCGAGCCCTCAACTCACCAGCCTTAGCCGGCAGACCAGCATCTGCGAAGACTCTCCATGACATAGCACCAAGTTGTGCGGTTGTGCCACTTACTTGCTGTTTAGGTATGCTAATGACCTCAGTACTGGCCACTCTTGCACTGCCTTGAGCAATGGAGATTGAAGGACGGACTACATCGGCCATATGATGAACCTAGGGCAACAGCGCGAGGTTGAGCCTAATCTATGCCGAAATGAGTCTATTATAGCCGCTATTCTCCTATCAGTCAATGAACCTTCTAGTCGACGTGCTCTCATCATCGGATCCTTCATTAGTTTATACGGCTCCTTGGGATTCTCTGAGTTTCGACCTTTATCCGCAAAACATCTGGTGGCGGTCCACTGCATTCTGCCTGCTGGAGAACTACGAGGCAAGGCTTTCTTGCACCTTGTGGGTGTTTTCTTCCTCCGAATCGGCTGTTTCATTCCCTTGACAATGTTAAATGAGTTAACGGCCACAAGACGCGTCTTGATACAGACAGTCCTTTTATCTGCTAATGTATGAACGTTAGAAGATAAAACACCAATAATTAGTTACGAGACATACAGCAGTTGTATGTGCGCTTCGAGCTGCAATCTTACCACATAGGCGAGATACCCCTCTTGAATCATCAGCAGCAAGGACTCGCTTCTCTCTCTACGGGTTGCGGACGTTCTGCCACAGGAGCACCTCAAGAATTCACTGCAGAGGTTCTGACTTGTTCAATCGAACGAATTGAGTGCTGTAGCATCATGCTAGAACCTGAGTCATTGCCATATCCAGGCCGGAAGTAGCCGTAAGAATCTATATGCTGTAGCCCTTCTGCATCGCAGATCGTTGTCGACAAAGTTCAATTGCTACTGTTACCAAGCTTATAAAACCCATTGAGCTCAAGTTGCGATGGAGCTTCAAGTATCATGTCGAGGACTTAGTTTCCGAATGGGGAACAGATAGGGCTTGCATCACACATTCAATCCACAAATTGTCCTCATCTTCTGCCTATTGTTTGAGTGCAACAGCCACCACTGTTTGTGGGGACCAAGGGGAAGTACTTGGAAGGTATGGTGAGTGAAGGACAGGGTCGAAGACGGGTAGGGTAAAGTTGATCTGGTATTTGGTAGACCATGGAACAGAAAAGTGACCAGCAATGCTTCGAATAAGACTTAGCGCTTGCAGCCAACTTCAAACTTTGACATCAGCGCCTTGATATACTTGGCTGGTGCATAGTCCTCTTATCGCACCTAGACCCTAGCATTGAGACGGCGTGTGACGGAATACTCGGTGTTCGGATGTCTAACAAGCCAGTGCAGCCGGCGTGCCAACTGTGTGACCCTTGTGGCTATCTGCGTGTCCTGTGCGGGCTCAGGCCGAACGAATAGGAGTAGAAGTGAGAAGGGACCATCAAACAAGTTGTTTGTCGCTGCGTTTCAAGCCATTCCTGTAAAGACACAGGGTGCCTGCATCAACTCCGCAGCCAGGATTGGTATTTACTGCTTCAGTTCCTCCAACCTCGTTGTCTTTCTTGCAGACTTTGAAACTTGCTCCCTTTGGGTTCTTTTGCAGCTAGGTGACAAATGAGGCTAGATATACCAGTGGCGATGATCAAGACAGTGGTATCAGCACACATTCTGATGTGACTGTCTGTGAGAGCAGATTGCGGAAAGACAAACAGAATTAAAGGACGATGGTCGATATTGTAAAGATGGGAACGTTTCTGCCGTTCGACACCGTACCGACCCCATAGGTCTTACGTATAGACTGATTGTAAATGCCGCAGGTTTGAGGAGTAGATTTAGCAGCGATATGGTATAAATCTCCATTTTGGACAACATGCCAGCATTCTATTTTATCTCTCGGTTGTGGCCTGGGCTGTAACCGAACCTGGGGTTCGCATATATTCCTTTCCTGATTGATCTAGATATGGAGAAACGCAGGATCCAGAATGGTCAGAAAGTCCAGCTTTGGCTAATGTCAGGATATTGACTGAAATAGAAGACAACTTGTGGATCTGAACGCGAATTGAGCTGAATTTAGTGCAGTTCAGGTTTGAAGACCAGGACCGAAAGGAAGACAGCTGATGTAGTTTCCTCGATTATAGCATCGCTACTGACTTTACTCCATTCAATGAGCTTTATTCTCATAGGGGTAGGGCAATTAGTGATCGCCATCTCTGGAAATCTGGAGCTCGGAATGCGGGAAGCCAAGACTGCAAAAAAGGTCTCCACGCAATATATCTGAGGAAAAGACCAACAGTACTGGTAGAGCTGCAGCAAACTGTGCATATAATAATCTAAGGTGCCCGCCCTTGGCAGGAACCAGCACATCATCCGATTGCCCATAGCAGCCTACTTGCAAGCTCATTCTTCAAGTACAGAGTGGCTCTTGTCTCACCTTTGACAAGTCCTCAGTGCCCAATATCTCGCTGGCACTGAAGAGCTCTCGAATGTTTGTATCATTGTCGCGGCATCAACTGTGCTGATTTTCTATGGCTACGATCAGGTATGAAAGGCATCCAGAGGTACAGGCAGCCTTCTTAGCATGCTGCAGCATTCTTGTCTCTCAAAAATTCATCGAGACCATGGGACATCCAGTTATAGAGACGCAAAGAATCATGACATCTATATACCCTTACCTATGTTAGTTCTGCGCCCTCAGCACTCCAGACAGGTAACAAGCTTGGGCGACTGAGGTCACCTATTGCGGGAGATTTTATCATCACCCAGATGTAAACTGCATCACCGGCTATTCCATCTGGAATTGGTTGACAGTCGGACTCTCCTCTGTTCCCATAGGGGCCAGTGGGATGCTTCCTCTTGCCTCCCAGAATGTATAAGTTCCATCAAGGCTTCGTGTAAAGGTATCTTAGATGCACATCGCAGACTGACACTCCTTTCATATCCATAATTTTCTCCGACCTTATCTGTCTTACGTATCCTTTTCTCGCTGATGATCCACGTCTGCTCATGTGTAAGGACAAACACAACGAAGACAACGAAGCTTTGGTGGCCTTGGCCGCACTTGAGAATAAGGGTGCAATATTAGACTCAGCCCAGATGTGAAGTCAGCATGCTGTTATTAAAGACATTGTGGACAGGCAACAGGGTGGCGAGTGTGCATGCTCGCAGCTAGTTCCTGGCTGTGGCCGATAAGGTGTAGTCAGGAGAATGATCCCCGGAGCGTAGCTGCAGTGCATTAATTGACTAAATTTGTTGCCCGTATTCTCTCTGCTGATGGCCCAATTCGCTTTGTATCTTCTTTTCTATCCCGGTGCCTCATTGAGCGTTTCAAACGACATTAAGTCATGATTGTTCTTTGGTGTCGGAGTATGTAACCTTTTGAAGCAAACTATATCTGCGAGCTAAGTTACCAGAGATGTAATGTATTCCAGGTCATACGTATTGCAGCTGTTGTGGTAACATGGGACCGAATGATTTGGCTCGCTTGGTCCAAATTTAAGCATAAATGTTTACCAGAAATTGAATTCATCAGCAGCCCGTCGCGTCAATGCTTACCCTAGATCCCGTCATCATCTATAAACAACTTCTGGATTCAAGCTGCGCTATCGATATCCCCGCAGTTGATGCTGGTTAGTGTCACCATACCTTGCAGCTATGTTTCTTCTTCACCACCCAGTCATGTAAGCTGAGTCTGAGAATTAATAAGATAAGAATTATGCCAGTCATCATTCGTTCTGCTTATCGGATGGAAATCCTTCCTCACTATACAGGCATTTCAGGCACCGGGACTGTAATATCCTGACAAGTAGGCGATGATAAAGGCGCGTATTTGTTAACCGTTTCTAATCATCAAAGTGGATATACACATGTTTTCTGACTCGACTCAGGCTGGCTGCGGCACTCCACCTTGTCAAAATGAGCCCAAAACTGAGAATTGAGTTAATTGCGCCCTCCACAGACGGCAGTTCCGCCAATGGATAACCCTGAACGAGCCCAAGGCATAAACGGAGTTTGGCTCCAGCGAAGAGACTTGGAGTAGCTTCCAGGACACTGTGATGATCGAAAGGCGCTATCAGTATCGGATGACGGTCAAGATACTTCTTGACCTTCCATTAGGCCCTGCTCAAGCCTTTCGATGCATGATGCCTCTCATTTATACTGCCGTCCTGCCACTCCGTCGATCCAGAGGCGGCTAAGAATGATTGAACCAAACTACTTGCCGCCGTTTCCACTTGGATGTCCAGCCCAGAAGGGATAGATTGGGTCTGGTGGCCTCCAGACACGCACTCATGACGCTTGTCATAGCGGGTATATACACAGCAGCGTTACTGGGCAAGTTGTAGGCAAGGAAGTAAGAGGCCTGTTCTCTCAAGTTTGGACAGCTTAGGACTCTTGATCAAGCACAGGCAGCCGTTAGTTTCCAAGGCCATGTGATCACTCGCGTCGACACTATGCCCAGCACCCGCCGTGTTTCTCACAGCTCGTATCAAGTCCGACTTTCACGGAGCTTAGCTACCAAAACACAGCATTTGAAGGGTCAGGCAGCTTGGGGACAGCCTAGCTTTGTAGACTATGGCCCCTAGAAGCTAGTAGGTAACTTGGAAAGGCAACATGAGGATCAGAACAACGCCAGCAAACAGAGGGAGTTCGATACTTTTATTGCGCTGTGAGATGCATATGTTGTTCATATGTTGGTTGTTCGTGTAGGCTGCCCTTTTTAACCATATGGGATACTTCAATTTCAGTAATTGTCAACGTTCCAAAAAAAGTTGTCGTCAGCTAATGATACAATAATGAACATTATCGCAACAGAATGCTCGACGTGGTCATGAAGTAGCTGTGGTAGAACTTTATGAACAGATCGGCTATCCAGGCAAACATGACGTGAAAGGATGGGGAAACATCAAGATATTAGCTGTCGCAGTCGCTAAAATTAGTTCTACTGTGACATTCAAAGAGGGGATAAATATCCGCTGCCGAGAACGAAAGCCCAAACATATTCTTTTCTCATTCCCACCACTCTCACGGAGCCTTCGACTTTCCTGACTTTGGAGTTATTACAACCACAGAAGGATTGAGACTCTACTAAAAGCAAAACAGAATAAAAAGCTGTATCAATCAGCAACTCTTTACCTACAATAACGATTCATGTTGCTTTTAGAGCGCTTGCTCTATTTCACCATGTATCACGAGCAGTTTGCTAGCCTCGTCCACAATGGCGTGGAGATCGCCTGGAGTGTAGATATTGGAGTATCCGCTCTCCTTCTTCTTGGTATATCTGTTGTCTATTACTATGTCGAGTGGCTCCAGATGTTCCCTCCTCTTTGGAATATTACCATTCATACTGGCTGGTGTTTCGCTCTATGCCACATCGTCTTAGTCTTTTTCGATATGCCTGTTCCTATGGTGCTCTATACCTCTGCTATTATCCTCTTCTTTGCTTTCGTCGTTCTTGCTGGCCTTCTCACGGCAGGATTCTTTCTCGCCACTTCGGTTGTGTATTTCATAACCAAGGGGGTCTCCTTTGCAATTCACTGCTGTTTCGCCCCTGCGCTGACTGTCTGCATTGCGGTAGTTGGCTCTGCGGGGGATAACTTTGCAGGGAAGCTTCGGTATTGCTGTACCAATATACACGTCAAGTGGGTGAATGCAGTCTATTCCTTCTGGATCTACCTGGTCTCGACACCCCATCAGCAGTCAAGCAACCAGTCAGGCTACGAACCTGAGCAGAGATCCGCATTGCAGCAAGTGCGTCGTAACCAGCAGTTCGCAGGTTGTTCCCATTGGGATATCTCATAGAGTTCTCTCTCAAGGATACCTGTCACCCTTTACCTCGGTAAGAGGTAACAAGCAGAAACACTACTGAGCCACCTCATTTTGGACAATGGAGACGTGATAGATATATAGAACGACCGCGACAGGCAGTGGAACTGGAGAATTTGATAGATGAACGATCATATGAAATGGTTAAATAGTAGAACATGAGCCACTTAGTGTATTATATCCGTCTTAATATATATCCTTTACTTCTGACTCGAAGACACAATTGATTCATCGAAAGCAACTCGAAGCTGCTGGTGAGACTCCATGGTACGATGGAAGCAATATATCGATTAGAGACGTCGTATCTAGATGGCCTCACTGGAAGGATCGAGATGGACCGCAATTACCAGCCTGAATTCAGCAGATGCGCGAAAGGAACATCATTTTCTTCGGAACTTCCGAAGACCAGGCTATAAACGAGGACTGAACAGTCGAGAAGGTGATCATCCCAATAAAGGTCAGCTTAGGAAGAAGAACAATGCCCCCGAAACCCCGCGGCGTATTATCCCTGCTGTCCTGTACACTTTAGCCTCCGTACCGTGATACAGAGTATATGCGCCATTACCCCCAACCTTAACTATAGCAATACATTGATCTGAGTATACGACCAACAAATCATCAAGCTCAAGGCCGATCTGAGTCGCAACCTCGGTCTGCAGACCTGAAGCGCATGTTCGTGATGGAAACAGCGCTCACTTCGGTCTTCCTTATGTATGTCTATGGGTTCTGGGGGATTCTTTGTATTCTTGGGTACTTCAAGCAGCTCATGTAGCTCATTTCTCCTTTTCTACCTTTTTTCTTACACATGTTCTTTTTCCCAGCCTCTCTGCCCTCTGATGTCCTGTGTTCTTGCGCATCCATGGCCTTGGGTTCGTCGTCCCGCGACCTTTATCTACTGACTTCTCTGTCGTTATACTTTACCCTAGAGGGATGTATTGAGAGATTCCTTTTACTAGTATCGACTGGCTGGCTGGCGCAAGTCATGAAAGTACCTGTTGAGAGGGAGACGCAAGTAAAGTCAACGAAAGTGACAACCAAGTTCAACGAAGCAGACAGTTCGCTATGTGCCATATTAAACCTCAGGGAATCATCAAGTGCAGCCAGGTGGTAAGTTCAGTGCTGTAACACAGAAGTTAGCATGCAGAGGTGTGACTTGGTTGGACTACAAGTGGCTAAGAAGTCGCAGGTGAAGAATTGGCCATAATTGCATTCGACGATTAGATACTGGATCGTTCCGTACTGAGGCCAAAGCAGACATAAGATTTGATAAGAGGTGACGCGCTTGTTGACTCTCATTGCCATGTTTCCAGGCGTCCAACACTACAATTGCGCGAACATTGACGAAGCGGCACAGGACCAAGAAAGAGACTTGAATTTAGTAACAACCATCGATAAGGCTAACACACAGTCTGTGGAATGGCTGATGCAGCTGATCGACATAAACTAAAGGCAAGATTTATATACTGGACTCAATTGCGCCATCATTCAATAGCATCTGATAGCACAGGAGTCTACTTCTGATACGTCTACAGATTCCATATTTTCCACTACTAGTGGTCATACATCGCTGAAGCCTGATACGCTTAGGCTTGTATTCTCAATAAGAAACTCAGGACATATTTAGTAGATCTGTCATTAGATTGTCCTTATCGCCTTGCGAACACGCGCTTCAGAGAGATCCCCTAACGACATCATCGAGAATTTGCAAAGCTACACTATCACAGAATGCCTGCCACGACGATCATCACACTAGAAATACGTATCCCTACCTGGAACGTACACTTGCACCTCCGTCATCAACCTGAGTAGTTCAACATGGCTTTCCAAGCCGAGTGTATCAACTTAGTGATGTTGCATAACGCTGCTGATAAGCTCTGCCACTGATTTGACTTTGGCTCCAACGATGCATTAGCGAGTCTCGGGAATGACCCTGTAGTTATGCTGATACAGCCTGACCCTGATCGACCGGTTCCAACTTTCGTTCCGGCGCTAATTATAGTACGCCTGTCTCAAGATTACCCCCTCTTGCTGCTCCGCTGTACGATGTTATCAACCATCACGTTGTTGACCATAGACAATGCATTTCGCCTATTGACTCACCCCTCGCTTATGATCTTGGAGTTTGTCCACTTCGTGCGTTGGTCTCTAACCTATCCTGACCAGCCTGCCCAAGTTTGACCCGCTCATCCCTTCAGGTATGCAGGTCGATCAAGTTGATTGCATTCAACTATTGTGAGCAGAGACAGAGTCTCAGACCGCTGAACTTGCACCGAACACGGTAGGACTCGCATTCGGACTTGGTAATCCTCAAGTATGTCACTGCGAGCGTGGTATGATTGCTTGAGCCGTCTGGGGATGTGCGGTCTATAATGCACGGTCATTGTTTTCGGACTCGTTGCAGAGGGTGTACTTGAGCCTGTATACGCGGTCGCACATGTTGCAGTTTCAGAGTGAGTTGGTGTTGGGTTTGAGGTACTTGGTCAGCGTGCTGTGCAAATCTTTACTCGTAATGTACACATAGCCACCATACGGCACATGTACGCCCTCGTCCCGACACTGATAATGTCGCCGGCAGCTTGTTACTCTTCGACAACTTACTCGTCTGATACACAACTATCAGCTCCGAGAGGCTGTTGACGCCCACTATCGTGAGCACAGAGACTATCGCACCGGTACCCCTCTGCGACACCAGCTTCTTCTTCATGTCACTAGGCTTGATCCCGATCCTAACGGAAATCTTCTTTGAGATATGGTTTAGGTCGCGGTGTAAGTATTCCGACTGGCTGCTGATCTTGGTCTTAGTTACCTGCGACTTCGGAGGAATATTTCTGCACTGGATCATGTGTATGACCTTACCTGCAATGGCGATCAGGACCTCGATCCTGTCTTGGGCTGATATATTGCTGAGCATGGCCATCATATTTCTCGCCGAGTATTCTAGGATTAAAGTGAGTTGTTGTTCACTACCGCCATGCCCTTTGTGTCCAGAGTCCTACCTTAGTTCACAGCCCCATTCTTCATCTTGGCGGGGATCAAGGTCGATCTGCAGTTTCCCTTGCTATTGATGCTTAGCCTCTCGAATACACTACCCATCGTATAATCCTTGATATTCATCTTCACCGTTATGCCCACGCCCACACAATCGGCTTTGCTCTCAGCCCTGGTGTGCTCAAAGATCGAGTCTGCATCGCCGTAGAAGGCTAGGTACATGTATGTAGCTGATACCTTCATCATGTTCTGGTAGAACCTCTTATCACACGGTGTAATAAACTTGATGTAAGCCTACAGATGATGATTCGGTGCTGGCCCCCAAGGAAGCCGAAGCCACTGATCGTATGGTCTCCGAAACGGTGGCCCTTGGTGCTGCATCTCCCGGCTTCTCCGTAGTAATTCCGTCGTCGATGTCCGATCCCTGGACGATACTCGTGAGCGGCGGCGTGATGAGAGATGATGCGTACTTGTTCTTGTCTCTCATCAGGTTATGAGTGTCGTTCTCGATGACGTCTTTCGTCTATCTTGTCTATGATGTATTCTACTCACGCCGGACACAACGGGCAAGTTCTCGGGTGCTCTGGCTGACGCATATCTGTCGGCAAAAGTCCCGAGGTTGGGCATGATCGAGCCGTATAACGAGTCTCCATTGCTAACCACGGCCTTCTTATGAGCTCTAGCGCTAAAGCACCCTCAGACTCGCCCTTATCCGATTCCGCAGACACGCTCATTGGCCATGGAGAGTGCCATGGCCCTAATCAAGCTCAGGGCCATGATTCTAGATCTGCCCGCAATGGCCTCCAAGGCCGTACACCTCGACGAGACCTATGACATGTGCGCAATCTCGTATACAGACGTCAATTTTGTTACGTCTGCATGAAAGTTTCAATCTCTGGTGCTGTAGATAAGCATGCTTATCGCCACACAGTTCTCCGAGGTCTTGACGATCTTGTCGTCCACGTAAAGCGACCGGGGCAGGCCCAGCCTCTTACCAATGTTCGCAAAACACCAAAGCAACACCTCTCCTGGCAATAAAGATGGACTGGGACTCTACCACCCCTCACATACGTGTTCTGCTTGATGGCCACGCCCCCGATCCAGAGAAGGGCATCTTCGCGCACAGGACCAGGCCGATAAAGCTCAACCTTAACCGATGGGCAAGTGGACTGCGTTACATCGAAAACCCGGCATAGAAGGGAACTTGAACTCCCCACAAGATCAAGAACCCCGATTACTTTGCGGACAAGACGACGCGAGCCTATGCAGCTACATCTCCTGAGTCACAGGCATATACCCGATACTTTCCCAGAGCCTCTGCATCGATGTTCACTGTCGCATCATCCGGCATGCCCACGGCATATCCGCGTTGACGACTTTCCTGTCGAACCTGATGAGCCCATATGCGATCAAGGGTATTCTCACGAAGCTATCCTCAACAGGGACCCTGGACACGATCAATCCAGTTCGATATTATCACCTATGCTGTATTCATAAGCTTAGTCATATCCGTGTTGTCAAATGCTTCCTTGATCTTGCGCTGGCTGATGCACCAACTCAGAGCTATGAGAAGTACCGCACTCACAGTAATATAGTCCAGCACAGGGGTCTCAATCATGCAGGTAGGGAAGGCTTCGATGGGCACACATTCAAACACGAACTGCTACTACAACATCTATATGGAGATACGGTGGACGTGGTTTGAGAGAGGGAGCTGGTATAGAGATGGAGCTGGTATATATTGATGACGCGGATATCAACTCAATCATGGCTCCCTCAGCAACGACCAGGAGCTCGACTTGATATAGATAATGAGCAAATCGGCCAGTCGTTCGTAGATCCCTAGGGCAGCGTTATCATGTTCTACGACAGGGACGGGCCGGAGATTAAGACCAAGCTTATCACCACAAGCACAAGGATGCTCACAAACGTCAGCAAGCAGCATGAGTTATATCATTTCGTGTGCTTCTGTTTGAGTCACTGTTCTCTATCTCGGACTGGCTCTGAAGGCTTGCCATGTCGCCCCAAAGAAACATTTCCATGTACATTTCAACGAGTGGGACGTGCCGATGAGGCTTATGGAGAACGCACATATACAGACAGAGTCCAATAAACGGATCCCTTTGATATCATTACAATATGTGCCGTACCGAAAACGTGTCCAGACCCTAAAAAGGAACCTGCAGTCAATATCTCAACACATTGGCAGCAGGAGGCCTATTTCGTTGAAAAATCGCGGTCAAGGTGCTTCCTGGATATGAGGAGTAGAGATGATGGCAAGAAGTAGCGGTATCTATAGCCCCCTGCGGCACGATGGGGAGTCAAGCGTGGTAGATGCTAGGCTGTTGTAGGAGAAATGGGTGGAGAAAGGGGAGATGATTGAGGTGAAATTGCAATTTTGTAATAGCCATGTAGCGCGTTTACTATTTCCTGTGATTGATGTCAATATATCTCGTCTTGAAAGTTGGAGAAAGAGGGCCTATGTCGCGTTGACCAAGTCAAGATGGCTGAAATACTAATTTCATCAGAGATGTTAATTTCATCAGAGATGCTAATTTCATCAGAGATGTTAATTTCATCAGAGATGCTAATTTCATCGGAAATGCTAATTTCATCAGAAATGCTAATTTCATCGGAAATGCTAATTTCATCGGAAATGCTAATTTCATCAAGTAAACTGTTGTTCGAAACCTTTCTGTGTATTGCAGTTCCATGTAAATGTATTTTTAGCTAGTATATTCCTTTATGTATGGAAGAGACAGTGTTAAGTAGTATACAGTACTCTATATTTATCTAACAAAAGAGAACCAGCCCAACTAGAAATCAATCTTGTTCCACGCCACTTTTCGACAGCGATCAATCTTAATCCTGCCAAACTTAACAGTTCAACACTACCAGAGACTTCATCAACCCTCTGTCCTTTTGCCAGGTCACTAGCCTCAGACATTTACCCTAAGCAAGAAGCGCATTTAATCCTCGGCTTCTGCGTTCCTCTTCAGCTCGCATACCGCTGCGTTAAGCTCCTTCAGTCCCATCATGCCGGATCCTTACATCTATCCTCCTGGATCAATCACCGTACCTTAGCGAGTCCTCTCAGGTCAGCATCCATCTGCGTCGGCCCTTCGTCACCTTGCGAGCACCCTGGTAAATAGGGAATACGCTGTCATCTCACCGTCTCCCATCTGTTTTTCTCTACTCACCAACCTTGCCTAACCTCGAGGATGACACTTCTGACTCTGACATTAGAGGGCTCACGCGCAGCTCACACTGGTCGTCACCGTTCTAATCAATTCCGTGCAGAGTAAATTCATTGCCTCTTTATATCCGGAATGAGATGATTAGATCTATCCTTGGCACCCCCTGATTAACAGCTGGATACATTCCCCAGTAGCGACGGAATGCCTCCCTCTCTGAACCAACGTCTGTGTATTCAGCGTCAAGACCAACAGAATCACACCTTCGCGCATCTTTGTTATATCGCCTTCATTAAAAGTTCATTCTAAGGGTATTGAATCAGATTTGCTATGGCCTAGCATCAGGAGCTGCTACTTGTGAACCAGAGGATGATGAAGCAGTAGAGTCAATCAATCAATGCAATGCAATACTTTTAAATATTCACACAACCTATAGCCAGTAAAATGCACACAAAGATGAGTAAAACGCCAAAATCTCATCTATCAGTCCCAAGAAAATCCATCTAATAATTCCGAAAGCCAAAAATGAAAAGCATCTCCCGCCGTGATGTCATGCAAAAATGACCAAAGACCAACTTTGATAAGGTTGAGACGTTGAAAGAAGCGCCAGCCCCAATACAAAGGGAAATGGCAGATCATCAGACATCAAAAACCTCATACCTACTCGTGATAGCTAGCCACTTGGCTCGAGTTATTGTGTCCATTTTCCTTCTTCTCTTTCGATCCTCCTCTCCGCATCATCCACCCTCTTGTGAATGTCTGTCAGCTTTTGCTTGAAATCCTCTCGCATCAGCATGTCCACCTCCCTCTTCTGTGCATCATTTGCCGTCCGCATGACCCAATCAAATGTCTTTCCAATCAGCCAAGTAACAAAAATAATAGCTGCAACTGAGCCAGTGATATAGCGGACCACTTGGTCCCCCATGATGTTGTACTCATACTTGGCGGGGAAGAAATACTGAGCACAGGCAAAGTAGTAGTAAGCGACATAGTAGCTTGTCTTAAAGATACAAAAGGCCACGATATCATTGTCTCGGTACCTCTCGGCAAAAGCTGCCAGCTGCTCGACTGCATTGAGAGGGTAGGCCCTTTCCAGGATCCAATGAATACCGCCACCTGAGACGACAAGGATGACGAGGAATCGGCGGCGGCAAATCTTGTCCCCCTTGATGATGGTCGACTTGACGATGCTTAAGAACCGAGACACCGCTGCGAAGGGGATCGAAACGAGCAGCCAAAACAATGCGATCAAAGGGCGAATTACCAAGATATAAAAGAGAGACACAATACCTTTGAGAATCTGAGACCGCCAGCGCCTCATCTTTCCGAGGCAGAAGGATACAAAACGGTCAGTCTCGGTCAAGAACATCTTCTTCCACTCGATACTGCGCCAGGCAGCGAAGCTGATGATGAAGACGACAAATAGTCCAGCAAAGTACACACAAGAGGTATAACCGACCATGGTGTTGAGATATTCCAAGGATGGTATGGCAAATAGACGGATTTGCGTCAGCCATTCATTAGATTTGTCAAACCAAAAAATGCCGATAAAGATTATGCCAATGGCAGTAGTTAACAGGAGACATGTAATAACCTTCCAATGTCTGACAAGGAAGTGAATGCAACTCCAAAGGACTTTGAGATGATTTAGAAAAATGGTTTGCTGCACGTACCCATTGTCTTCTGGCTGACGATTGACCTCGGCCTTATTCTCATCGGCGCCAGGCTTCGCTCGATTTGCCGGCAGCTGAGCAGCAGTCCCTGATGGAGATGCATCTGCATCCTTGACCGGAGAGGCAAAAAGATCCTGAACCTTAGTCTCAAGCGTGTCAAGCTCCTCCATTGATGATGTTGAATGTCCAGAGGAGGACCAAGTGGCATTAGAAGCGCTCGAGGCTTTGGGAGAGGGAGATCGTGAGGATGAAGTATGGGACCGGCCCTTCGCATCCTGTTCCTCAAAGTCGGAAGACCAAGGAGATTGGGCGTCTGAAGAGCCTGCGGGCGTAGATGTCGAAGAGCGAGGGCTCGGGGACCCCTGGGAGGTAGCTCCGGCGTTACGGCGGGGTTTTCTGTGAGGTGACTTAGGTGCCATTGTGAGTGATGGTGAGAATCTTGTGAAGAGAAATTGGATTGGTTGTTTGTATGGGTGAGTAACCAGGGTTGTGACTGCGATTGTAACTGTTTTTGAATATCTCTATTACTGGAATTCATCAGATATTAAATAGCCGACTACTCCTTACTTTCATCCTTTGCATTCATAGTCTTGACTCTCAGTGCTCACCGAGACATCAAGGGCCTTTCAGATGAACAACATCATTCTTTGACTTGTTACAGCCAACGGCCACGGACGGTAATGTCCAAGCGTAGGTGTTCAGGGTAGCTCTGCGCTAAAATTAGCAAAGCCAGAACTGAGGCCATTCCATTGGCCAGGTTTATTTTAAGCGATGACAAAGCGCACCGAAAGAAGAACAGCGCGTTTCAGGCCCGCCTTTGTTCAAATGCACTGAACACCGCGACCGGGAGGGACAGAGCGTGCTTTGCATGTTACAGAGTGAACACAGCGATAAAGAGTCGATTATCTCGGATATCTTTGACTTGAGGTTTTGCAGAACAATGGCACGACAAAAGAGAAGCTAAGATCAAACCCCAGCAAAAGAGTCGGTCAAACAATATACAATAGATGCTTTGTGGACAGTTGCTGGAGCTTGTTCATCAATCGCAGTGAGCTCATCAGTTGTGTACGCATTCTGTGATCAGGCCGATTGTTCGAACAATATCGCGATTCTCTGGAACAGTCTTAGAAAAATCGAGAATTACTGTAATCAAGATGCGCGACAGCATCGTCTGTCGCAGATGCAATTGAGCCTAGACGAGCGCCTGGTCGACTAACAACGATTCTGGGAAGTGCAAAACACTTCAGCTCAGTTAGTTTATGCGCATATGATCAATTGCAAGTCTAGGCGCCTCTCAGTTCGGCCGAGCCGGTGTACAACAGCGAGTCTCAATCTGATGAATTTAACAAGTGTAATTAGAGCTAGACTGACATGCAGCAGTACGTAAGGTACGGTAAAATCAGGATCAAAGTTGGTCTTGTTTGTTGAACGTTTGAATGGTATGGTTGGGCTTACAGTGTAGTGAGCTTGACGTTTCGAATTGAGAGACAGAATTCGTCAAGATGAAATGGCTGAAGCGAGGCAATATGAGCAAAGCCAGGTAGATCCAGACGGGACCCTTGCCGATGCCAATTTGGGTCTAGCGCCTTGACAAGAACCGGTGTCTGTATCACGTGCTATCGTGACCTTCTCGCGCACACGCGGGACCGCGAGGTCGTGAGGAGAGGTTCCTTGACCGCGCCTTGTCTTTTATCTTGTTGTTCGTCCGCAGAATCAATCTATCACCAACATCGCACATTCATCCCAAGAGCGGCTGATAAAGATGGTAAGCGAATCACCCACAAGAGCACCCTGTTTCACCGCAGCTAATGATGTGAATCACAGTCCGACTCGACCCAGCACCCTCCCTCTGACAGATAAATACTCGACTCGGCCAAATTGACACTCAACTCGGCATTATAAATAACAGCCTTGGTACTCCCGAAACCACTGTTCGCCGTGAGGCTGGTATGGCCCTTACTCCTCTGGTAAGTCCAGTGACTAGCGAAGACATCTCCGGTTTCCCCCCCGACTCCAACAACTCAACATTACGGACATAGATTTTCATCCCCCGTCGTCAATCAATGCTGATTTCTGGGTTGCAGCCCAGCACTTGCGCGGTGCTAGAAATGCTGAGTAGAAGCGAGGTGACTTCTTCCGCATGATTGACGTTACCCGGTTCGCCCACCGATGAATGAATTTGGCGTAATCGGTTATACCCATTTGTAGTTGGCTATCAATTTTGATGGAACTAAACCCAGGATACCAGGAATAGACAAGAAAACGCCTTGATGAATATGCTTTTATGAGTCTTTGTTATGTTCAGTACAAATGCGCGGCCTGCCGCCTGAAAACATAAACAATTCAGTGAATACTCAGGGCATTTCCAACTGTAACCCCTCTTGGAGCTTGCCAATTCGGGTTCCCATTTGTAGCCAAGCCCCGCGTTGGCTTTCAGTGAACAGATCCACTAGCGGGAAATCTACGGGTGCATCATCCACTGGACCCTGCTTATCTTAGCGCAACTTCCGTTATCTTAGGCGAGGAACTAAGATCGATTGGGCCTGGCCTCCGCCATTTTTTATCAGTTGTAGCCAGTTGATGAATCAGTGGTGAACAGTGCCATCGGCAAGAGTCTCATATCCCAGACATCCAGAATCAGCATCCAGTATTCATTCAAGTCTGAAATATACCCTCCAGGCCATAGCTTCGATCACTGAGGGTAGCGTAAGTGGAGTGAAGTTGCCAAGGCTCCTGTCCAATAGCGCCAGTCACAGTCGTTCCTCGAAAAACCCAAAACGCCTCCTCAGTTTCTGGATCACAACTCTTAATCTTCTGAGGATGACTTTTGTTAATGATGGTTAATGAAAAGGGATATACGGAATAGTGAGCCCACGAGAACATTTCACAAAGGTGACGCGACAAGTACGCAGTGGCCAGGAAAATGAGTAACAGGTGAGCCCCGGCGTGCGAGACATGAAGAAAATGTGCCAGGAATCCATGCATGATTACCTTTTGAGAGTGCAGTCAAGACCGGATGGTGTCGGTCCTGTTAAGTCTCAGAATATCAGATATTTGCAAGTAGGTAATATCCTAAACTTTCACCATCCATTGTTCATCAAACCATTCCTGTTGAGCCTCGACACAACGCCACACAAAGTCTGAACCACTAGATTGCGGTACCCACTTCTAAGCCTCCATATCTAAGGTCTTCAAGTGGAGCATCCTCAGACTGTTAAATAAAGTCCATCTGCCTCCCACAAGCATTCCTTTTCTGAGGATAGTCTCTTCTTGCACACAGCTTCTTGGCAAATCTCAAACACTTCCGTGTAGTCGCCAGCAGTCAAGAAAGAATCTTTACTCAAAATCCCATCGCTATCGTCTTTCGTCGAGAGGTGTCGATCTATTTCCTCAGTGAACTCTTGAAACTACGTCTTTATGTCCTTGAAACGTAGTACGACATTAAAGATGTCGTGCTATGGGTGTACTAGATATCCTTCTGTTTCATCTTGTGCATAGGAATTGGGGTACGGTGACCCGAAGACCGATGTCGAAAAATAATCGTTGTCGCTTTCATTCTGGTGGTCATTTTTACATCGCTTGTATTAGAATGATAGCCACGGTGATTGCTAATGCTCCAAGTGCTCGGAACTATCTGGATATCATTGGTACCGATGGCCCTGAGTTCTTGGTGATGCGGGTCTATGGCGTCTCTGTCTCGTGCATGACAGCCTCTGATGTACGATTCCTTGAGACTGGTGGTGTTTCTGTCTTTTTTGGTTCGTTGTATATATATCTGTTCTTACGACGTGTATATCCGCCTCCAGGTCTCTTCAGAGGATGGTTTATAGCCTGGCTTCAACTTGTACTTATGCCGTTCGTGTGCTTTTCGCATGTCTTTTGCCGTTCTGTATTCCGTGGTAGCATCATGTTGACTATGGTGGATGCGAATCGTGCTTTCTGATGCTCGTATGTTCTGTGCCATCTCTTCCTCCCGTCGAAGTTCGTTGCCTGCATCATTGGCGATTTGTTTTCCCTTTTTTATGATTCTTGAGTGCTATGGTTCTCTGGGCCCTTGATGTATATTACATAGCAATCTCGGCTTGTAATATAACCTTTTTGTGGTGTTGTTGAGGCGCGACTGTCACTTTATCGGCAGGGATAGGCTTTTATTCTTCTTCTGCTTCCAAACGGCGGTGATTGTCCGTACGTTAATGAGGCTTGGGATGTCCCACTTCCGAGTAGCTTGATCATGTAAGCGCTGACATTGAGAAGCGACAAGCAGACATTAGATTTAACTTGCAGATGAAATAAGAAACATGAGTTTTCATTACTAAGGGTTGCTGCCACTACTGGATAGCCCCAGCATTTCAGAGGCCTCTAGCAGCTGTATACTTCCGTATCTGATATCACATGAGTTATCATCAGTCTTGCTTGCTTTAGTTGACGAGCGCTGCTTACATCGTTCTACTGGCAGCACTAAACATCCATGAGGCCATGAATTCATGTGTGGCATGAAAGAAGTTTCCCAGTAGCTCATCGCTGATTCTTGACTGGATTAGCTGAAGGCTTCATGCAAACATTGCTAACCCTATTCATAGTCTGGAAAGTAAGCTTATCACAGAGTGCCGAGATCCTGCCGTAGCTACGGCATCCTTTCTGATAATATTGCAACTATTCGATATCTCCGCTCCACCAAGATCATACATTTACCAAACCTCAGATACTTCATGCCCATGATAAGAGCTGTCTTTAATACTCCCATTATTTTCGGTAGTAGCCGATCAGCCTTGTTCAATAGGCTACTACGCGGAACAGAAGCTCAGTGCAGCCGTGTAAGTTTGCGTGGTTCTATACGGCAAGCTTTTCGATATCATGTAAGGACCTGTCTTATCTGTATTACCCTTTACCGTCAACATCCTCGTTCGTACCATAGGCGTCATTGAGCCATCTCCTTGTCCGTCAGACTAGCTGCCAGTGTTGTCGTGGTTCCTAGCTTCTCTGAGCATTCAAATGACATCGGAGTAGTCAAAAGGACAAGCATACCATGCTTGTCGGTGCCACCTTCATAAATCTTCATCACCTCTTCCTCACCAAGACCTTTCTGCAGTGATTCGATTATGGTGGCGATAGTCACGCATGTATTGCCAATCGTTAATGAGCTTAGCCTCTAGATACCAGCGCTCCGCAGTCTGGTCACGGGCTTCCCGAGGTATTGTTAAGCTGCCTTGCCGGCCCTGGCTAAGCTTGTCATTACATCAGGCGAAGGCTATATTGATAGGAAAAAAGTGAGGGGTGTGGTGAGGGGCCATGATCTGAGCACGATGGCCGCAGACCAAAGAGTGCCCTGCGCCGCCGACAGGTTTGACTTGGCCTGAAACACCGATATTACTAACGCCCCGGAGATTAAGGGGTAGCCTTGCACAGCTCACATTATTATAGACTCTGGATTATACAGGCCGACGTTCAGGTTGCCCTCTAATACATCAAATCCAGAAACCGATTCTGTCCGTCATCGTTCCGGACCGATTGTCGAACGCACTGTCTGTGAACTCACCGAAGGATGAAAGCAAGATTTTACATCATCATTACAAACGACGAGGTCAATCGGCCATCGTGGAGATTTGGTGGCCTTACCCCAATGGTATGTTCGCCTCTCAGGATATAGCGACTCGAGGTCACTTAGAGCTGGCCAATTCTCAGACTCAGGATCGTGCCACTTAGCATAACTGAACTGAATCTAGATAACCACGTGTTCAGTTATAGGATCGGGAGCTCAGGGTGCCAGATCTTTCTGTAGCTCTTTAGGGAATACAAGAACAAGGTTACCAGTAGTCAATGCTGACGGGGTTATTGGAGAAGAAGGAGGTGCAAGAGAGTTTGACATTTCGAGCTTCTGAGTTGAGCCAACTCTAGATCACACTCTGGGACCAGGATATTGTATGAGTAGAGATTGCCGGATGGCGAAGGCAGCTCAATAGACTGCAGTAAGAGTAATAGTCAAGATTGGAGGACACATATCTGTTATTTAGCGTCATGTGTCTGATGTTAGCACGTGCCTGCAAAGTAATAAGCGTGATAGGCGAGAGTTCTGAGCCGCACCACGACATAATCCTTCTAATTTATCACCTGTAGTACGTGGCTTTGTTCTCTCTTCCTAGATAATCATTCCCTTGAAGGCGATGTCCCATTCAATCCTGACAAGGCAACCCGGCTAGCCCATGGCAGCGGTTCGATAACCTGGCTATGCTGTACCAGATGGAATTCCACAACGTGCTACTATCTTGAGCCAAAGATCGATCAGGCTTGTCCTTTTTGCTGGTGGATATGCCTGGAATTTATAAACGGAGACTTCTGTCTCACATTTGGGTTCGAGCTTGGGGGTTCAGGGGAGGGTGACAAGGTGGCAACCACCACATTCGTGGATCAAGGTGTTTGGAAGATGACAATGGAGTCACACTGTCAATCTGTCACATAGCCTTTGGGAGTTTCTCATAGTAATCCGGCAAATCTAGGGATACTGAACTTGATAAATGGTTTATCAGAGTGGTTTTATAAAGGCGACGAGTTATAACAGTTCTCACTGGTAAAGGGTGTAACTAGCTGCGCCAGACCTGGCTTTGCAGCAGCCAATGCCATGCTTATGGTGATGATGTGGAGATCTTGAGTGCGATATAATGCTGGGGATCCTGTTTGTGGGCGCGACCTCATGTATACTCTTAAATACGGGCTGGGACGAACTTTTGACCCGGAACTGATACTACCTCCTCTCCAACTCCTTTCCCCAAAACTTGGCCATCTGCGCCTACATTCACTACCGTCCCCGTCGAAGTGGAGGTTTGACAAGTTGCAGAGCGAGAGCAAGGGTTTGACCCCGTTCACGCTTGGAGACCTTGTCCTGATCGGGACTGTTCTGCTGGGGTATTGCCATGGATAGCTCCTCCTGAGTGTGGACCGACAGTTGATTTCTATATCATGTGGTATGGGTGTCGGGCTATGATTATGTGCCTATTAACAGTCGAGATTGGATGCTTATATCCTCAATTTTGACAGTGGTGCTGGTGACTCCATTACCTATAGATAGGCCCTGCATTAATCTTGGCCTTGGTTCTGACCGATAGATTCTCGTAGTCCTCGGTCTAGACGCAGTATCTGATCTGGACCTAAACTTTGCGCCGCCTCTCCAAGTTCAATCCAGGCTCGTGACCACATTGTAGCACCCATTTTTTGTGAAGCTTGTTTTGTTTGTTTCTGTGGGATTTGAAAGTGTTGTTCGTCGCGTTATTGTCTGCGTCTGTCTTCCGGCTGTCCTCCTCGGTTCGTATCGACCGGGGCCAATACATCGTTCACAATCTCGTTCTTCACTACAAACGTGGAAGGGCAATCGGGGTAGCATACCGCTGTACCTATGATGGTCTGGGTCATGTTCTATATGTCGTTACGGTGTCCTGAGATGGTACTTCAGCTCGCTGTCGACGCACTAGACCAGGCCGCCGTGTGTGTCGATAATCTCTCAGTCGGTCAGACCAGCGTCACCTTGCGGATCACTAATGGCGAAGAGTCGAGAGGGTCAGATATGTAAATTGAGCTATTACTTCGCTCGTTCCCTGCTGCTGCTTATCGCGACGACTTTCTGCTTCTGCCCTGGGTCTGACACAAGACCAGGACTCAGGTTACAATTGGCTTTAAGCTCGACAGTGGCGGAAGCACATATATAGGGTCATGACGGTGGAAGACTACCAGAAGGGCAGCGTTAAGACGTCCGAGTCCGGTCGACTCGATAGTGATTGCGCTCTTGCTGTACAGGTAGCTGACGTGCAATCCGAGGGCGGCTACTCTCTAAGCACGGTGAGGAAGTCGTGCGAGGTCACCAGGGTTAGCTAGATCTCTTTGATACAATTGCTGATGATCGTCAAATAGCAACGTGTGTCTGCTTTCTCCACAGTGCCTCATTGTCATCAACAGTAGGTAATCGAGACACCAAGTACCAAAAGGAGGTGAACGCTAAGCGGGCACTTAGCTACTTTCTCCATGGTGCCACGAAGAGACTGGAGATAATATTAATCAGACGGTGAGACAGACGACTGTGCCATTGATCAACGGCCGCCTAGGTAGCCAAAGAGTCAAACCGCGTGCTCGTCAAAGCTCATCGATAGCCCAAATATGACCAGCACAGACAGAACGACGATGATCAAGTCTTCCACAAGCGAGATAATACAGAGCGTAGGACCCCTGCCTCGTCAGCTTGCCCAAGAATGACCCGAGCTATAGCTACTTTGAGCAGTATATGCCAAACTGATCAACATTCGTGATCCCCGCCATACATGGTTGTCAGTCTTGGTGAACTCAATCTTGAGAGCCACGTCCAATGCAGCAGTTATATATGCTGTGTTGGCTATTGTAAAGGAGGATGGTTGATGGTATCTGGTGGGAAAACATCTGCTGCTGTGCGACGTTTACAAGAAGGTTTCGACCCGATCACAGCAAGATTATAAGGTCCCATATCCTAGAAATAAAGAGGACCTCACCCAGGTTAAGTGCAAGAACCTTGAGGATTCTGAGACCGTCACTGAATGTAGATGGTGCAGGGCGGCAAGTACGCGCACTACAAACTGAAGCGGCCTCGAACCAAATTCTCTATCGCTACCTCAAAATCCAGCCGTTCACAGCTTGTATCGTATGCTTTACCACCAAACTATAGATAATCTACACCAACTCCATCACATAAACTCGTAGCTATGCTAGTAAAGCGAGTTCGATGATGAAATTGTCCAGAACTCCATCAAGGTTATACTCTACTACGTATATGACCGATAAAAAAGTACTACAACCATCTGGAGTATCAAACACGGATCGACCCTCGACCTGATAGAGTGGATCATCCCAACCACCAATTCAGCAGACTTTGGGCATAGCGGTAAAATCTATCGCGGAGACCAACGATATGTTCAACAGGCCGACGAAACTGAGGTCATGCCGTCGAGCATCAGGACCAAAACCACACTACAAACCTGCATAAGGACAAAAGTATGTTCGGGAACAGCATCAACTCCCATCGGACCTACCAACATCGTCGCCGAGAAGAACGATCATGACTACAAGGCCGATCTCTACGGCGAGAGAATGGAGTGGACTCGTGGGCTATCAATAAGACCCATCAAGACAGTCATGACGATGTCAAGGACGACTCCGACGAACAGCTAGATAAACGTGAAGGAAGACTATGATAATGACGACGGTAAAGACTTGTATAATGGTTATAACGAAATTAATGTAGTCAAAGCTCTCCCAGAGCAACACGAACCGCCCTTTCAACAGGTTATCGGTAGTCGCAGAAACTGGTTTTCGCTTTGGTCCACTGGGTTGTGTGTGATGTATGTACTGAACAAGTGCGTCAACACTGTTGCTATCCAGCTAAATATATCACAAGCTCGCCCCTCCATGCACGTACCTACGTCCTCTTCTCTGGATACCAGCGGTAGGTTCAAACCTTTGCTACCCTTTGATTAGCTATTAGAATCTCCTTATCGCCTCCGACCGAGGTCGGGATTCAACTATTCAATACCATCGAGCCCGCCAATAACCTACGAACAAAGACCACCAAAGTTGAAGCCAACGTGATCCCTTAGGAACAACAACTGCTTATAGGACAGCACCTCCGCATAGTTGAGCTCACGGTCCAAGGTTCCCACCATTGATATGGTAAAGGATTGCAAACCCCTCCCCAAATAGAACGACCTACAAGCTCTGCGACAAGCCGGCATACCCAGCAGCCAGGCGAAAACATTGCTCAAAGCCTGATGATAACATCTTTTTGGTCGTCCGACTGCTCTAGGTATTTGACCCGATAACTCTCAATCCTGTTTTCGACTCCTTTCTCTTTCCATACATTTTCAAAGAAGACACTTCCTTCAGCATATATTCTGACGATAGAATAAGCTCATCATATCAAGGGCAGCCACCCATACTTAATACCACAATAGTGGAAGGCTAAGATACAGAAGCTGCATACCAACAATATAAGGTTTCCTCACCTGCCCACCAGCACCTCGACGATAACGAAGAGCTAAGAGCCCGCTTCATTGCTGACACGAGAGTTTTCGCCGATATCTAAGACTGGGTACATTAAATTTACGATACAAGGTATTAACGAGCAGCAATAAGTTAAGACATCATATCAGAGAATCCGCCTGCAATTGCATATCGTCATCCACCTCCCCACACACGGGGTCCTCAAGATTGACTAAACTACGACAAGTCACTCAAGGAAACCTTTTTGACATCTTAGCATGAGCCAAACAAAGCTCACCAACCGACCCTTGACCGTCGACCAGCACATCGCCATCAGGTCGACTCTCCCAGATAGAAATAATGGTGGTGGTTTATTTCAGTCTGGCAGACCGTGGATAGGCAAGTGATATCCTGACAAGATTAGCTCCCTTGAACTCGCCAATAGGAAACACAATATCTTCTTACGAAAGAATCAGAGGTAATATCGTAAGACAACCATGAATCGAATGCGCTTTTCACCATTTCAAACTTGAGATCAACCATGAAATAGCAAGTTTGTCGCATTGCTCATGCGTCACGGGTGCGAGCGATGCGAAGAAAGGGCTAATTTCATCGCCAAGGGAGTAAAAAGATGAATCCATCTGTGAGATGCGAGCTTGCGAATGCTGAGATGGAGTGGTTAAGATGTGCTGGACTGCCCTCACACTGATTGACCAGAGTGTTGTCGTTGGTCCCGTGGTGAACAGCAGTAATGCTGACTTGTGATGTCGTAGGGCTCCTCTGACGTATAATTCTGTCCGAATTGGTACTCTCTGGCGGGGTCTTGATTCTCGTTATCATCCAGGCGGACGAGCGTTTAGACGTCGAGCGGATTGATCGATGGAAACTTATCTACCTAGCGAGCATAAGTTAGTGACAGAGTTCTAAATAACCAAACTCTTCAAGGTTTGCAGTAAGGACCACTTAGGCTGGAGGATGAGCACTACGGCGATGGCGATCACTAATGTTGACCCTAAAAGTGAGGCCTACTGCGACCTAACACTAAGGGGGTAAAGAAGGAGCCAAATATCCATCTAGGTAGAAGACTGTCTCTGATGACACGGAAAGGACCCATGTCAGCGCCCCTATTGAAGTCATGGTCAGAATGTGCACGTGATGCGTCTGAACTGTGAGAAGGTTGAGAGGATAGAGTTTGGTTCAGCCTCTCTGATCTTTTACCCAGAAAGGGTAGATGCCATGAGCAATGCATCTTTCAGCAACTGGTTGGAAGGATCTCCATCATTGTCTTCGCGTGGGTTGGGTTGACCGGCGTTGCACTGATGAGCGATCTGCTGAGCATTTGTTGGCTTCAATGATGACCGAAGAGGGCTAGCTGACATTTTGTTATGTTGGCTCTTATTTCATCCCAGAATTTATGCGAGGCCTCGCAACTGTCGGCTTAAGGTCTGGACTTTCACCATTTGGAGATGCAGTTGGTCTTGATGTGACGATATGATATATTTGAAGTGGTGCTGGTCAAGGGGACATCTGGGGAGAACAGTAGGGATGAAATTCTTCAAGAGCCCAGGAAAGTAACAGAATCCTTTACATAACGGCCTGGAACCTCTGGCTTCTGGGCCTGGTAAGTCCCTCCTTCAGGGCTACCACCCAAATACGTTCAGCTGCCGTTATATCTCCGAAAGTCAAAATACAAAGCTGTCTATCAGTTTGAGTCAGATAAAGAAGACAGACTAACTATCTAGACATAAATATATGCAGCGTAAATGATAGGGAGCTTCAACAGCAATGTAGTCATGGTGCGGATGGACACCGTCCTTGAAGGCTATCACGGAAAGACTTGGGGGTGACATCTATCCCCTAGAAAAGTAGGCTGAGCCGGAAGAACTACTCACAGTTAATATCTTGTATACAAAGAACTGACGGTGTAAGTAATTTGATCGGGTAACGGTGTCATTTACTGGCTCTTTTTAAATCCTCGTATCCTATCATGGTTGGGCATTGCACGAAAATCAGCTATACTGTGTCTTTGCACTACGGCTAGGTTCGTGTGCTGCTATGAAATCTCAGCCACAGGCCTTTGTCTTCAACAAGCCTGGGAAGAAAGTCTGTAACGTGCTCTATGCGGTTGAGCGATAAAACCCGCTTTGTGTACTGATGACATTCAATAACTGCAGGTTGCATGAAAGAAGACACAATCCTGATGCCAGTGAAGAATATTTGAATCAACGATATATAAGATAGAGAAATCTGCACGTTTATCGGTTTCTAATTTTCTATAGTTTAACATCAACTTTCTCTTCTTTAATCTCTCTATCAACGTAATCATCCTATCAAACCAAAACATGCCTTACAAGCGTGCTTGTCCATACATTCGAGGTTGCCAGCTAGAATACTTCTACCGCGCCAACAAGCGCATTGACTCTACTATCCTCAAGTGCTTCACTTGGCATGACATTGCGTTGATGGCGCTGTGTAAACGCCTCATCGGTGCAAGGGCCATCCCACATCCGTCTGCCAACTGGGTCGAGAACCTCGTATCTCTCAAAACTACAATTCGCTGGTGGAGAACGGCTATGTCGTCTCGAGGCCATAACATTGAGTATGACTTGCATGGAATCGAGTATGAGCACATCTACTCTCTTGATGATTTCTCGCACGAGAATCCACCGACGAAACGTCTCGAAAACCGTCACGATGGTCTTCAGGAGCAGGCAGCACATTCTGATTTACCTTGAGCTTTGGTGTACGTGTAAGTAGTTGAATGGTTGGAATCGGACTAGGTTTGGGATGGCTGGAAAAGATTCTTCCGTAACAATATCCAGAATAAATAATTAATAACGACTCTTAGAAAATCGAGAAGGCTACTCAATGTTCCCACTCCTGGTACCACATAGGCGGGCGAATGATAAGAGAGATGGCTTTGAGAAAGTTTATGCAACTTGGAACTTCGTTTATGATTCAAAGGGAGTCTGCTGTTTGGGTAGGGGGATTTTCAATGCTGAACTGCATCAATCTATAGTGTATGTGCGGATTAGGAAAGGGGTTGATTGGAACAGAAAAGTAGGGTTTGCGGTGCTAAAGGTGACGTTACCTTGTACCTACGAGAGGGAATTAGGATAAGAACAAGGTGTAACGCGAACCGCCTGAGCTATCCTGCATATCGAAAGATAATGAGTTTACCTATTACTGCAAGTCTAATTCTGTTTTTTTTCTAGCCATGGGTAAAGATGGCTTTCGCACTTCGCTCACTAAGATCCCGAGCTGCTAGACCATTAGATATAATCATCACTTGGAGTTTGCCATATCTGAACTAGGACGCCCTCACCTCAACATATAGCATCACTAGTCGAGCTCGTAGTCGTTATGAGATCCAAACTTGGAATGCGGAATGTCAATAGTGTTGGATCAGGAAGGCCCCTCGAGACCTTCGACACCATTGCAACTTATTTTAAGACTTCGAAATATGGTCTTGGGCCGATAGGTTCTAATCCTCCGATAATCGATCCTCTAACTTTTGCATTAAAACATATTTCTTCTTACTGGAACAAGTCATCAGCAAGAGCAGCGGAAGTATGGCAGAGTATCTGCCGTCAAAGCATCGATATTTGGGCTCAATCGTTTCATGGCTTAGCAAAAAGGGAGACTGATGGGACAATATTGCCTACCAGTATCTCGAAATGTGCATTGCTTAGTAGTGATAGGGTATGCTATTCGGTATAGAAATCTCAGCATCTGTTCGGACAAACATCACACTAATAGACAGGAAGGAAATGATTACCACAGTAATTTCAATTCATTCCACGGGCTTTCATTGTGTCAAGGGACGCTTCATAATGCCGTCCTCCACATTAACCACCAAGCCCTTGTGAGTCCAACCCCAAACCTCCTACACAACTTCAATCACTGCTCATCATTAACGTGCTCTTCACCACATCCACCCTCAGTCTTCACATGCTCTCTGGCCATAGATCTGCCCGAGTCCTGGCTCTTCAAAGCGACGAACGAGTTCCAGCTTCCGTCGGTACCGCTCCCTCCGCCGCGGCGCCAAGCCTGGTACTCAGCTTCCTGATCCTGAAGCCGTTTCTACAAGAGTCAGCACGCACAAGTAAAAGGCACTATCGCCAACTTACGAGCTTTTCAGGCGACAAGATGCCTCCGAACGTTCGCCGCTGCTAGTGGCGAGTCAACTTGGATTCGACTTTGGCCTCGTCGTCGCGGGTGGTGGCTGTATCGCCTTGGGTAAGAGTTGACTTTGCCATGGTCATGCGCTTGTTTGAAGGCGTGAGAGTTGGTGTTTGTTTGATGAGCGGGTGTTTCACGTACCGCTGAGGGAAAGGTCTGTTGTGATGTTTGTGAAAACAGATTCTCCAGAGGTTGAGAGTTGTTTGTTTATTTATTGATGGCCTCAAGGCAGCAGTGGTGTGGCACGTGACGATTGTTCATCTGAGAAAGGTGACACTGGCAAAGACCGATGAGCGGTTGGAAATGCCCATTATCATTGTGAACCTAAATGGCTGAACGCGTTTGAGCCGGCGATATGCAGTTTGAGAGATATTGTGCCAAAAGCGACTTGTTTCCTTGCTGCTTCATTTATCGTCTTTATCTCATTGTTTGAACTATTCAATACACTCTTCTAGTTGAGATGTGTCCCAAGAGTGTTTGGATGGGTCATACACAGGCAAAACTGTTCGGGATTTGTTTGAACCAGGTACAAACTGATTGAAGCAAGCCTGTTTGAAAAGTCAAGAATGTTCGTCCTCGCTAATGTCCTACAAATAGAAAGGAATCGCTTAGCATAGCGAATTTCGTCACCCTCTCCTCTTGACAACTACCTCATCTATTACATGGTAGAGAACAGCAAACCAAGCAGCGATTATAAACCTCTGAACTGCTCGATATTCACTCCAATATAACTCAAGATGTCCGACAGGTACACGAACAAGAGCGAAACAACCACCGAAGAACATCATGAACAGAAGTCCTCAATCAGGCATCGTGCCGTCCAAATACCGACAACACGCGCTAATCCTCATCAGCCCAACCGAGATAACACTCCCTGTTCGATTGGTCGCTGGATTCCCGCCACTGCACAGCAAGACGAAAAGGACTGGAAGCCCAAGCACAACAACCGCTTAGTCGACCCCAACCCGTCTCAGTTTCTCCAGCCGAAGAAACCTGGCATGATGGCAAATATGACTCAGTTCACTGATCCGCCCGAGTTCCTGGAGCGCAAGCTTATTGACGACGAGGCGAAACCAGCTCCAAGACTCAACGCATCATGGTTCATCCTATCAAATGAGCCGAGTGATAAGTCAAAGACAACTCACAAGCAGTTTTACCCAAGAGGCAAGTAAACGGGTTCAAGATTAGATCATTACTACTTCGCGTGAGTGCTGGGAAGGGTTGGCTAAAGTCCAGGCCGCATTTGATGGCTTTCGAGCTGAAGCAAGGACCATGGGGTTCTGAGCACAGATACGCGCGCGAAGTGCAGTCAGGGATACGATGAGCATGTCAAAGTCGACCATCAGATGTTTCACAGTCTTAAGTAGCGATAGGCTAGTAAATGGAAAAAGTCGCCGGCAGCGAGAGGAGACCTTAACAGGCTATCTACTTGGAAAGCAATCTAGTATTCATCCTTGTTGTACAATCCAGCTACTACAGCGCTGCAAATGACTTGCATAAAAGGAACTCTTTGTTTTGACGTGAACTACTCGATCTTAGGTTGTTGATGCTTCATACTTCACCGTCCAGCCTGTAAAGTACCAGTAGTAACTCGACATAATAATTCAGTGAGAAGAGAAATAGTGCTCGCCATTAAGTCGAGCTCTAGGTTACATTATCAAGCAATGCCTCCCGCTTGGACTTGATCATAAGGTCGATGGTATATTTGGAGAAGTTTTCGGGTTTGAAGGGCGACGGAGATGCCTGACCTCGTTTCAAGGCCCTCGGTGATCTGACAAGCTTCGGCATTTCAGCCTGAGGTTTAATCGAGATGCAAAAGTCAAATGACTTCAGAGAAGTAACAAATGGCCGTGGATTATCTGTACACCATTGCTTCACGTTAGTTGGTATGTATAATCTCCGTCGGCGATTTCAAAGCGAAATGACTGAGTTGGCCTTATTGTCCGATTATAACACTTCTGTTGTCAACCATCGGATTACCAGTCGCCATGCCAAGAAGCGTCCCCTGAAAGACGAAAGCTTTGCCAATATATCAATATCATTATGATCCTATAGATGCAATATACCTTATATGGCCACCATGATGATGACGCACCCTATACCCCCAAGCTTGGATTGAGGATATCATTTCCCTGCTAGGAGTATTAGCGCGCTCGGGTACCATGCCCAATTTGCCTTGGGCAGAACTCTGTTACCTGGTCGGTCCACAGACGAGATAGAGCTAGTTATATATTGTCCGCAGTGATCTTATCCATGGCTCCCACACGGTAACAAGACAGCCCCGCGTGCATTTGAAGATGTATACATCACACAGGTTAGGTAATGGGCATCACCAAGATACAGCCATCGACGAAACTGCCGGCCACAGCTGCGACCCGTCAGAGGTCTGAGACAATATTAATAAGAAACTCATAGCTAGAGATAAGGCAGTGTTTTGGGGGGGGCGACTGACCGATTGATTGAAGGTTGGCGCTGATTGCAGCTGGTGGTCCTAGCACTCGGTCCGATAGAAAGTTTTTTCACTCTATTGCCCAAGCTATTATTGGCCAAGTCTCATTGTCTCGCGGGCTGTGTGAAATGATTGATTTAATGATGTTTGGATAAAACCATCATAGACCGTCGAGTGACTTCAATGCCCCTCCCGAGGTCAAGTTCTGTGCCACTACATATTACTCTTACAGAGCTGTCTTGAGACTCAAACATAGGAAGATATTTGCAAAATATAAAGGTGTTTTATTGTAATAGAGTAGTTTAAGCTAAACTATAAAAGAAGTGAAATGAATAGCATATAGCTTATCTGTCCTTGTTAAGCGCCCTGGTGTGTATGATAGTAACTATAAGAAAGCTAGAATAAATGCAATAAGCTGCCAAGCCTTCAAGCTACTATTCTATGCTTTGAGACCTTCTTAGACAACGTCGACTTCGAAAGAATCTCCCGGCCCAGCATGCGAGGGAGTGAAACTTTTAGTACCAGTACTCCCCGATGCAACAGAACCAGTAAGGAAATACCCAGTAGCCCGATCCAAGACTTCATACGTGATGCTTTCAAGACCTGTGTTCTGAATACTGACGGTGACAACATTGAAGACACTGACAACTAGAGTCACAGTGGCATCCCCGACGAACTTGATGATAGTTTGAGCAGTGCCGCGCCTGCCGCTAGTGCTGATAATTGTTCCAGGGGCTCGCTTTTCTTTCGTGCTTGACTTCTCGCTTGACTTGGAGGCACTTCTTATTATCAGTATGTATTCTTTTCATTTCACACGTGTTTCTTACAATGTGTCAGCCTTGGCCTCAAAATCAACTGGGGCGTTTCCAACTGGGGGCCAGGTTTTTGTTGAGCATTGCTTATCTTCCGGATGTCTGTTGACACAGTAGAGGCACCACGCGGCATCGTTGGGAGTTTTCTGGGTGCACGTGCCCCAGCCACCGCATTCCGAGGCCATCCAAGTGCAAACATTGAAGATGTACTTGTTGTCCTGAGCAAGGACACAACAGAAATCACGCTGTTCCAAAGACGAAGGAGGAACAGGGGACAGGCCGTTCTCGTGGACAGGGACAGAGGCGGCATTGGCAGAGAGGCTCAGTGCTGCAACGGCCATGGAAAGAAGAGGAAAGAAGCGAGTCATTTTGACAAATTCTGTATAAAGGTACAAATTGTAGAAGAATAGAGTAGAGAGTGTCTGATGGTTTAATATAGCGAGGGAAATTATATTCTTTATATATTTTGCTCGGAATTGTCATTGAAGCTGCTGACGTGAAGGATTGGTCTAGTAAAAGTTATTTAGATTGAAACTGACTTGAGAGAGAGACAAAAAGCTAATGTGTTAATTTGACCGAGTAGCTGAGATCTATTTTGTGGGATATGGAACTTGCTGAGCAAATGAATGAATGAGAATTCCAATACATGTCTGACCGATGTGCCCTGAGAATCACATGTGTATCTAGCCAGCTATAAGAGTGTAATATATTTTCGAGGCCAACTTGAAGCCTGGAACTTTTGTATCCAATGATATGTGAAGAATATGAACAGAATAACTAGTCTAACAAGAGTATGTTTAATTAATTTGGCCGATATGCTTGATTCTTTTTAACACTAAGTAGATAGACTTTTTCTGCAGATGGAATACGAGGAGCAACCTAGATTTAGTTACTTGTTCTCACTCTTATGTACCTTCCTCTTTTAGACAACTCTTGTCATAGAGTTCTACACAAATACCAACAACACCTCCTCTTACACAGTTTAGAAACAACTATCTACAAAACGCCATTTGCCAACAAGCAACTACTGCACCCATTCAACACTATACTCTATCATCAAAAATGAGTAGGTGAAAGGAATTGTCCAAGACAAAATCCATTATGCTAACCCAAGGCAGAGTTCGGTTTACTTGCTCTTCTGGCTGCCACCACTGTGGGTGCACGCAGTGGAAACAGACATCTCCGCATCGCATACATGGGCAACGTCATCTTTCGCGAGCAGACTCTCGACAGCCAGCAAGAAACAGTCAGGGCCGCTCTCGAAGCCAACTGTCGCAGCATTGGAGGTAATGGGGCCGACTCTTTCAACGGCCCTGGCTTCACGAACCGGTGGCATTTCGAGTACTACTGCAACTGTGCCTACGATGACACTCTGAACAACGGCGACTTTACTGTCTCGACAGCCAGTTGGTGGACGGCGAGTGCTAGTAGGGCCCAGGATCAACAGACTTGCCCTCTGTAGAGATCCAACGGAGCTTCTGTGTGTCGACCTGGGCCTGTTCCTGTGTTTGATGGGCTGCTCATGGTGATGTCTTTGACTGGAAGGATATAGGGCTGTGTTCTCTCTGAATGCTGCCTTCCTTTCAGCGCCAGACTTCTGTCATGATAGACAGCAGAGAGGTCGGTGATATTGGGGTGAGATGGGCTTAGCCGCTGGATACTACTTGGTCATAGCCCTATGGGGGTCTCTTGTTACGAGGCAGTCAGGCCGGGTATGGGCCGAGGTTCTGGAGATAGGAGGGTTGTGGTGTGGGATGCCCCCGAGGAATTAAGTTCTACAAGTGCCATGCCTAGAGACTTCTCTCTGTTGCAGCTACTTGAGTCATGTTATTAGTGTAGTGATTCTGGGGTTATTGCTGTGATAATATAGTATCACATGTGAAAACGTTGATAAGATTGATTCTTGGTTCGTGATTTACATGTGAAGTTCAAGGAGGATGTGTTACCCGAACCGAAAAGCGGTGAGCTATCGCTGCTTGGATCATGGCTCCCCGAATCTCCAGGAGATACCCAGACTATAACGCATCATCACCAACGCATACAGGACTCGGGATGCCACATCCTGATGCCCTCAGGTGCGGCGCCTGTCAATGGCTCTTTACTTGGAACCTGGATCTGCGGTTTAATGGCGCATATCTCGGTAGTTACCACCAAACCCTAAGATAGATATAGCTACGGCCGTGTATACGATCCACCAGATTCGGCACCATCTCGCACGCACCCTTCGCAATCTCGACATTTTGTGCTTTGACATAAGCTACAAAAATTGGGTCAAGTCAATTGAGCCAGTAATGCGAATGCCGAGACCGATAACCTGGACAAGAGTCATCCAGATAATTATAATATTCACCACGATGTCGATTGAAGACACCGCCTTACGAATCCTACATCAATTAGTGGTGATAATGACAAGAGTATAGGGTCATCGACAACATTATCCTTTATTTGCGTCAGAACTGCTGTTTTCCAGACCAGAGATCGACATCAGTCTAACCGAAGTTGTAAAAGAAGGGGAATTGACAAACGGAATAGTTTAAAAATTCTACCTTACTCTATCTAAAACTCCGGCGTGGCCGAAGCGTCAATTTTTAATCTCGGCATACGACAACAAGAATTCTCATGCCCCATAACGTCCCGGAAAACCCGTGGCTGATCTTTTCCATAGGCGCATTAGTCTGTCGCGATCGCTAATCCCTCGACAGGCTGGTCTATCATCGATTGCTAAATGGCCAAGCGTTGCATCAGAATCTATGCCAATTATTGAAGCCATTCTGTCTCCCGCCTTACTCTAACTCCAAGCCATATGCTATTATCATCACCCAATATGAAACAGTTTTGTCATAGTATAGCCCACTTCTTCGTCGTTGCAGCCATCAGAGCGGTTCAATAGCGGTCTCCGTGGAGCATCATACCACGTTTACAGAGGATCCTCGGCATCGGAAAGCCGTGGTCGACGGTGAGTTGGATACCCTTACACTTCCAAATTCACGGAATCGGGTCGCGGACTAGATTTCTGCATCTAGACGCGTGGGTCTTCTGAAGGCATAGCGGGCGCATACCCAGTTCACCTGTAGCGCTCTCACAGAGTGGCCTTGGCAAGATGTCTGTTCATTGAGCTTTGGATCTCTGGGCCAAAGAGCCATTGCGAGGCGCGACAAGGACAGTTGGTTTCAGCCTCAGATACAAGGCAGAGTTGACTTGTCTCACCGGCCGTTGTCTCCTAGGGTTGTCATTACTTCAGGCTGCTAATAACAACCATATGCAATTTTGGTCGCAACTACTGGTATTCTGAAACCGCACCACTAACAGCCAGACTGTTTCTTAGCTACCCAATATCCCTCCCGGTACCATCTCTGTCTCTTACCTACTCATCGCAAGCGCCCGCCATCGGACTCTGGGCATCCCCTATCGCTGCCGCCCTAGCAAAAGTCGCGTAGCGCTGGCGCTTGGTTCATGATGGCTAGCTCATCCAACAAGCCGCAGCAGCTTCTTCCTCGCCGTACAGGAATGAGGATGGCGGGAGAGGTTGTGGAATAAGCCGGCGATCGCCGAGAAAATCACTGTCTGTTCTCGCCCTCACCGAAGGCGGTATGGACGTTGCGCCGCTCGACATTTCGGACAAAAATATCCTCTGCTCCCTCACTCCACCAACTCGAATGTTTCTGGTCTGCGCCAATGGCTGAGTTGAGTTAAAGTACCAGCGCCTGAATCTAACCCGTGTATCGGATCAACAATGCTCATGGAACGAAGGTTGACTACGTCTTCCACGTCGACGCTCAGAACGACAAGCATCCACAGGCTCACTCGTTGATCGACAAGATCTTGTTCAAGCTCAAAGACAGCTCCATCAATCACCGCAATCATTCTAGTCTCTGACCTCACCCGATTTCTGTCAATGTTAAGGCCAAGGAGGGCGGCTAGAATGGCAACAAGGCGCACCCCCAGATCGGCGTCTGGCGCAACACAGCGACGAAACTCGAACAAGCTGGTGAGCGACGAGGCGAGTGAACTCGAGTTCTATCGTGGTAAAAATGTCCACGGAGACCTATGGTTCTTCATTGCATCGATCTTTGATTGTGCGGATGACAAGACGGTAAGAAGTCCTAATTGGCTTGGACTTGATACCTGCTGATAAAATCTATAGATGCTTTGGTACCGTCGTAAAACCTTTGCTTTAATGTCCTCGTTGCTGTCGATCCTTGAGACTATTGCTGGTATCCGGCGATTGAGAGCTTGTAGTAATGACATCTTCTGGCCATAGTCGATTAGCCTTTACCCTGACATACCCTAAAATGCCTTAATCAATGGATCCAAGGCATAACTGACATTGCTATCTTCAGGCTGTGTCTTGACCTTATTTGTGCAACGGTCCGGGCAGAGCAGAGCGCGCCGTTACCGTCATAGTTCGTAATGGAAAGGTGATATACAAGGTAGATTAGTTGCTTTGTCCAGCCATCGGATGCTAGGTAAAGTAAGAAAGATGATCTCACGCCATAAGGTTAGAGATAAGAGTTTTAAGAAGCTGGCGGGCGAAAGCAGTAGTGGGATTTACAGCCATGACTTGAAACTGGCTTAACGAGGAGAATCTCAGCGCATCAGATGGATCATTGCAGGCATCGATACTGTTACGGGCCCATTGCTAGAACTGAGAGAACGTGCTTATCTGGTAGTACGTTAACCTTGGAACGTTTGGTGTCTGAGTTCAAATGCATGCTTGCTATGATACCGATAAGGCAGTATCTTGATAACAGAGATCTCAATGTACATAAGCGAACCGTGGATGCCCACCTTCCTACCTGGCACCTATTAAATCGTACTAACTTTGTTGACCGTTCTCGTTATTGTGTCTGTCTCAGAGCGCTGAGAGACCCAGTTGCGCAATAGCAGCTCCGTGATCCGGAGTTCATGAAACATGGGGTCCATGGCGAAAGGAAGTACCTGGTGAACCGAGTCCAAGTGGACCGCACTCGAATTTGTTATGCCGAGGACTTCTGCTAATAAGCCTTAGGCAAAATCCAACGACTGAAAGTCAAATACCAGGAAACCTTTGACATGAGCAAGGACCAGAGTGGCCTATCATCCTATGTTCGGAGGTCTTGCTATAGATGGCCGAAATAGATATCAAGCTTACTCTTTCGGCATATAATGACCGACATCGAGTAATGTAACGCAGTGAAGACGGGTTGAACCAGTCCAGAATATGACATGACAGTCTGTACTTGGACAACTTCCCAAAGTCGCAGTCCCTTGGGCTTCTACCCATAAATATAGTGACATCTATCTTGTTTTACAATCACAACACCCGCTCTCATATGTCCCTCCTTTCTACTTTCATGCCATACACCATCAATGTGTGTTACCTGGTGAAATGAATAGATAAACTCAAGAGTTCTTCAGAAGATATCTCATCCCTTTCTATCGCTGTTCATTCTCTTTCCCTCCTCTTTCAGTCTTTATTGCTTCTAATTTTGATACCGGGTTGGTTGGCCTCGGCGTTGTTGCCAATGCTTGCTAGATGACTTCTGGCGATGGCGGCGTTGATAGAGGGACTGTTAGGCTCTCAAGGCTGCTTGTCGGTGGCGTAGGATAACTTAGCTGCGCGACGAGTACCTTTTCACATGAGCAAGCTCCGGGGCGTCGGTTCGGCATCCAGCTCCTCCGTTGCGCGAAGGGAAGCATCGTGACTGATCGATTCGGAGGGGATCGTGTTAGATAATATGCAGGTGGGTGAAAAGAAAAGTGAGAGATTGACTTGGAATATTGAATGCGACAGTGAGGAAGAGACTAAAACTGGGGCAATATCTCGGCCACGCCAAGCTGGATATGGTGGCGCTCAGACAGTTTGCAGCGGATCAGAACAGGGACTTGAAAATGGTATTCTAGTCAGTGCCCTGACGTCGAGCGTATGATCTACCTCGACAAACAGGGGTAAACTTCAACTCAGCTGGGATAGAACCCCAATGATGTGCGCCTCGTTTGGTCAGGTGAGGTCTCTGAAAGCAGCTCTATGGCAGACAGTGCCATAAGATAATGCCTAGAATATCACAAATGCAGCCACAATATAATTTAGTGCGACTACTAAATGCAGGAGTACCCCACCTAGAAGTGTCAAACCAAGAGCAACAGAATTTCCCCACGAAAATAAGCTGCCGGTGGTGGGTTACACGAATCCGAGAAAATCCAGTGTCAGATCAAAGGGCGGGGAATGAACAAGGCCAACGCGTCCTTCAATCTAAGACCGAGATATCATCTAGAACAAGAAAAACTTCGCTGACAGTTTCAAGACTGGAATAAGGATATAGGCTCACGTCACTTTGTGCAGGAAAATATCACATCAACTAGATGCTGACAGATGGCATAGCCCAGCCACCCAATACAGCTCAATGCTCAAGAACATCACCGGAAAGAAGCCTCGGAATACGAGAATTTAATGCTCAAAGTAAAAAGCCACAATCATAGACACACTTCTACGAGACCCAACCATAGGACACTACAATATCCTTGCCATCCCGGAGCCGCGGAAGACCCCGATGCAAACGGCAACTCATCGCCTAGCTAAGGACCAGTTTCATTTATACTGCCCAGAATGAGAGAGGTATCTCACCATGGCTTGCCTATTCATCGAAAATAAACTTAATAACTCCTTTGGCATTTAGCAAGAGATTTGCAGGTCCCTACTGGCTGGTACTAGCTCTTGGAACAGGAGAAAAGAAGCGCATTACGGTATGCAATGATGCGAAAACCCTTCATAAGACATTGGAAGATGCTGTTGGTATTGGACCAGGTCCTGAAACTTTGATTACGATATTTCGTGACCGTCGACGACTTCAACCTCCACTACGAGCTTTGGGGAAGTGCCTGAGTCACGCGAGCAGATTATGGCGCGTTAACTCAATCGTTGGACCCCACCTGAGATGAATTTAAGAAGTCGAACCGCGACAGCTACCCTATATACCCAACAGAGGTGAGACATGGAATTGAAAGAACCCGGTTGTTCGAGTAATGGCAGCACCAGCTCCTCCAAATGCCAATAAAATCACCCAATAGCCTTAACAACAGTTCAATGGTAGACAAGAAGCATTACCAACGATTGAATAGGCTCAATAAAAGAGTTTACCAAGAAGCACATGCTCAACTGCTGGATAATACTCCACTAAATTCATCAAGTTCAGCAAAACGTTAAGTCACGGAAAATTTATTTATTATTCATACGCACAAGTCTTAATCTACATTTATCCATCTCTATATCTTAGGAAATGGCTATATAATAAGATAAAGTCCAAGTAAAATTAAGTTTTAATCTATAGTAATTAATTCAACAACGCCACACAACCCATCAAGCCTCAAGGTTTTACGCCCATCGCCAGCAAAGCCCCAAGTGGTCACAGCACTAAGCGACCCACTAACCCAATTACTCCCCGTGCTGACACAAACGTCCGCGATAACTGCACCCAGAGAACGTCCCCCAATGGCTGACGCTTCTTGCGATAAATCGCTTTCTAGCCAGCTCCATGCTTCCCACGGTAGTGACGATCAAGAACGCTGTAGTCCGAATCTGCTCTCCATTCGCCTCTCATAAAAACGCCATCACTTAGACATAGCCGAAAACAGGGATAATGATTCCTTGGAGCAGCTTTCTTTGGACTGTCATTCTGGGCAGCAAAGGTGCATCAGGAGATAGGGCATGGTTGGTGACCTAGCGGGGCTAATGAGTAGTAAAATTACGGGGGCGTTTATTGTGAGAGCAGGTCTTCATTGGACGAGTAATCAGGTTACAGTGGATGGCTAAGCTGCTCCGGAAGCGCTAGGCCTCAAAAGAGGGGTCATGACTTCACCTCGTTGTCGTTCAACGCGGGGGGGAAGTCGAAGTTGGTGCCCGGGCTGACGGTGGCGTCGCGAGCGGTCTAAAGACGTGTTATTGGCGACCTTGACGTTTCTGCTATTACTTCTCATGATACTGCTGGTCTAAATGTTGATTGTCACTGGGTTTTGCAGCGAGAGGGGTCAAGCAATTGAGTGACAGATATTGATAATTAAAAGTGTTGAATGGAACTGGTGACTGAAGAGGAAGCACCTGATAATAGTAAGAAACGCTGCAAATATATCACAAGGTCATCGGTCAATCTATTCACCACCATGTCAAGAGTGTGACGTTTCTTCGTGCTCGGAGAGTAATATCTAACCAATCCAGTGAGAGAGAGAAGCCCCCAGGAAAAGTATACGGTAGTCGAGGCACACTGTGTTTGTTGTAGGTGTGAATACGATTCTGGTTGTCATTCTGCGCTCTTCACCTACAAGAGAGTAGAGTTAGTGTTCGAGCGACCCAGCTGCCTATAGTATCACATGCTCTATCCCTGACATACAGTCTGATAGTAAGAGGGAGGCGCTGGAGAGGAGTTGGGCATCCCGTAGGACCAGGTATCGAGAGATGCCGGTCAAGGCCAAGATGACAAGTTTCCTTGACTGCTTCTCATGGAAGAAGCGGTGCAGCCATGCAAGATCGAGATTAATAGAATGCATCGATTGAGTACTTTTGAGCTTTGAAACCCTTTGTTTTGATCAAGGGCGGTGATGAAACGGGGAAATGCCAAGGACTCACGAGGCGGGATGAATAATTGAATACTCCTTATTGGCTTTATCGAAGCTTTCCCTACCCCATTTAACAGGCTGATGCTTGTATCGATGATTCAATAAGGAGCCTTCGGGGGATTTTATGAGTTGAGTGATCAAAGGCTCTACAATTGTGTTGGGATAGACGTCTATCGCGATCATGGATCATAACAATTGACTCAAATATCAAACAACATGGAGAGGCTTTGGATGTAGGCTGGGATGTTATCTTATTTGCGAATATCTGGAGTATTAGACAATCCATAACGCAAGCATTTTCCCATTCAGTACTCTCATTGCCATATCGTGTTCGGCTCCAGCAAATGTCCCTCGTGGGTTCGTTATTCTTCAACTTTAGGTCAGGGCTGTTACTCCCCAAGCCTCCACAATCTTGGCGCTTGTGAGGAGTCAGTTCGTCAGCGTTGTCTTCGGGACAGGTCCTCTTTGTCGCCTTGGAACCGTCAGGAGGGCCTTTGGAGAGGAGCAACAAGGCTGGGCTGATCATCGTTCTGTCGCACCGCGGCCAGAGGAAGCGGAAAATGAATTCCTCTGCTCAGAGTCGAGCCGGGAAACATTGATACAGTAGTCGTTATGAATTCTCTGTCTAGAATTGAATTCTTGCTCTGCATCTCTTGGCACACCAAGCTGGCAGGGACGTATGTAACAGAGATTGATCACCAACTCACTCAGGGCACCTCACATCTGGTGATCACGCGCCCTGGCATCTCAGGTTATTTGATCAGCTGCTATTGAATCAATCGACCATCTATGAGACAGACCACGATCTCAGGGAAGCAGAACGCGTCAACTCAACTGGACAACCGCGGTAAGCTAATTGCTTCTTAGTTTAAACCTGATTAGATTTTAATAATTAAATATCAATAGGTGAGTATAATATAATATATAATGGATAACAAAGAATGTAAAGCCTATATAAGTTGATCTTCTTAATCTTTTTATAGGATTTGCACCCATTATACCACCCTCTCCAATTGCATTAATTAGCAACCATCTTGATTGCTGGCGAGGGAAGCTGTTCCAATCCACCAGTTGTCGTTCCCGTTGACGTGATAATTCCCGTCCCTTAAGGTGTCGCCGTGGGCACAGAGGCAGAAGCCCTGGTATTGCATTTGATTCCACGCCACGTCTTCTATGCGGCTTCCTCCAATGTTGCCACAGTCAGCCGCGAAAGCATTTTCGATTGTGGTTCTGTCTTGAGCGAGTGTCGTTTGTATCTTATTGATCCTGCCCCAATAATAAATAACAATGGGGTGTCCGTGACCTGCGCTTACAGCTGTCGCAGTAGCAGCAAGAAGTAACAAGATATCTGCTCGATGGTTAGATAATTAGACATATAGTAAACAGCTTTTGTACTTACTCATTTTGAAAGAAACACTTAGGGCTAATAGTAGTAAATGAGTTATAAGGTAAAGTATGCACTTTCCGTTGGCTCTTGGCAGGATTTGTCTTTAAATAACACTCCAAAACACACTTCAGTAACGCTGTCAATGTGGCCATTATTTGGTTTGACTTTCAAACTCGTAATAGCGTTGACCCTTGTAAACGTTATTATAAAACTGAACTCAATACTAGTCTTCAACCTATTAGCCTACTGAAATATTTAAAGTATATCTGCCAATCTGCCGAGCTCCGAGAGATATTAATTTAGCGCAAACTCGTATAGCAACTGCCGAAAGGTGATTAATAAATTGGTATGCTGCATTAATGCAATATAACTTAATTTTATTAAAGATAGATTTAAAACTTACGCTGCCGGGATGTTCCAGTCTGCGCTGCTTTACATCAATTACTCTGGGGATACCGGCACCTCCTGGCATCTCCTTTCTCTCAGTAAATGTATGGTGCTCGCATCACTAAAGTAGCTGTTCAGACGGTGTCAATAATTACCATCAGTAGCGAGAAGGTGACAAGGAGATAAAATGACTTGCGTTGTTCTCGAAGGGTAGATTAGTAGACGGTCAACAACAGGGAACATCCAAAGGGGGTCGTAATTACTGCAGCTGAAATTGGCTCTTCGCTTTGAGACTTTGAGGCGGGTAAGCCGGTTCTCTCCGTCAATTACACCACAACGGCCACAATGTTGCTTTCACGCTCCCCTCAATACTACATGACTGAGACAACGAGGGCTGCAACGCATGTTGAATCATCAGAACTGAGACATAATAACACTCTGAAATCATGCCTATAACGATGCACACCGGTCACATTCCGATTCTGTATCCTGGTGGTGACAGCGTTAATGCACCCACTGATTCAGCCCTGTTGGGATGGTAAGTCGGTGTTTTCTGGGTGGTTTTATTTGTGATATGAAGCTAATGCCCAACACTCTGAGAGCATCGCATCATTGAATGAAATTGGGACAGTGCATGTTGCGTATCATTCAAAACATGGGAGACACGAGTCTTCTATTGCGGTCCCAAAGAGATGATCTCGCGAGGTCACCTATCAGAACCAAGCTTGTTTATGCTGCATGGTGTCGTTTGTTCACCGTGTTTACCCATGCTGGTGGCAGAATAGGGCACTGCCGACAGCTTCACCGCCAACATCCCTGTGACGAGAACATTTTCGCAATGGTTTGCTGGCTTATCTATAACATGCCGCACCAGCCATATGCTCCCTCGTCAACACAGCCCAACACTTACCGGCATGAAGCAGTTAGCAGCAGCGCGTCAAACTCTGATTCTCGCTTGTCAGTCTCTATCGCAACAAATGTAACGGCCAGCCTTGGGGCCGGTAGTTAACTGCTCTTGGAGCACCGACTCATTGGTGTTAAAAGTCATGGTTTCTCAAAGGAATGGAATGTATGTTATCTTGATCCTTTAGTACATCAAGCGGCGTGTAAGTTCTACGATGCCTAAATGAAAGGCCCTAAGCCTCAAACTGGCGCCTCACGACTTCATTGATGTGTCACGAGGTACTGAGGGGATATCAAGCAATCAGTTCCATTGTAGAGGCGGTACGTATACGTGATATTACATCGTTTGTATATCTGCTTGTGGAAACAACATCTCAATGGGTAACTACCAGCGGACCATCACCATATCCCCTTCTCGTTATTCTCTTCCCCTTTCCCCTTCCGCTGGTTTTGCCAATCAAAGAACGTCCGGCGCTGCTTCTGCTCATTTAGAGGCATACTATGCTGTAGAGCCGCCATCTCATCAATCAGCTCCTTGAACTATCCCTCCGTTTGCTCCGCGGAGCCACTCCCAAGCTGCAATGCATCTCCAACAACCTTTGCAGAGATTGCAGTCGTGGTTCTTTCGCTGTTGACAGTCGGATGATGAAGAACTGTCGTTGTTGCGCTGATAGCAGGAGATGGCTTGGGGGCAGGCATAGAGCCCCCGGCGAGGAGGCCTATAGTGTCCATGTTAGTGTCTTCTCTACGTTCTCGTGTGCCTGCTGAAGACCTACCGCCACCCAAGTTTCTCGGAGCCCTCTGATCTCGAGTAGACAAGTCCGGAACCGCCGGAGTGCGCTAGTTCTGGGGGACCCTTTGACAGGTTGTCGAAGACTCCCTGGCTTGCCTTGGAGTTGCGCGCCATGGAGCCTCCGTCGACGGTACCTACAGTATCTATGTCAGCATTCTCTGTCTCTCCTATAAACCTGAAGAAGACTTAACTGGCAGCGAACTCTCTTCTATCACGTTATGCTCTAGTGGGGTTCATTCTGGCTGCAAGTTACATCCACTCGAACGCAATGATGAGAATAATTAACAATGCAGAGTTAGGTATCCCCGTATGTAGACCATTTGATGCTGAGGCCTACGAACCGACGGCTTGCAATTAGCCACTAGAAAAGTTCAGACGCCCCTGCGTTAACTTCACGCTCTGCCCAGGATGCAAAAATGCAGCAACACATCACCTGATCCGAGAACATACCTAACCTCGCTGGCTTAGCACTACAGGGTGGCCTAAGATTGAGCAGTCTCTATATCTGAAGCAGCAAAACGGTTCTTCGCACTCAGCTGAATTCGAAAGCACCATCCCTCACATGGCCTCTACGTATGAGACATATATCTACTTGCTCGGCAGTGCGTGCTCTCTTGTCGAAGCTACCTTGACTTTGTTTCTGCAGTCAACCAGAACTTTTCACGGACCTTAAATGCTGTCCTGCATAGCCGCGTAACCAAGCACCAACCAGAGATTCAGGTCAACCCCTGTAAAACTTAAGTCTACCCCAAAGTTGGTCCGTTTCTCGAAACTTGAATCTCTCACTTATGTTACCTTGAAACCGGGGAGATGGAGGTTGCCGAGGCCTACTCGTGCTCAACTTACAATATCTCGGGATTTTCCTATCACCGCTGCATGCAGGAGGATGACCAAATACGCGATGTGAGTGGACCAATGAACAACTGACAAGTGTTTGAACATAACTGAGGGGAACTCACACTGAGTGAGACTGAACTGAAAAGTCCCCTAACTTCTCTTCAAAGAAAATAAACAATCTCTAAACCGCACCCTCTTTGATTATACTTCCCCGACATAACTATCATCCCAAGAATGGAGCGCGTATCAAAGCAGGAGTGAGTATACTTACTTATAAAAAGTAGAATAACAAACAAGACGCTGATTAGCATGGCCAGCGTCGCGACGTCAAAACCGTTTCGATTTCTGGTCGGCCCTCTCCAAACAGAATATACTATTCACTCAGCTCTTGTCGCACACCAGTCGCCAGTTCTCGCTGCCATAGTAAATGGCAACTTCACAGAGTCGCGAGAATGTTCTGTCAAATGGGACGATGTAGATGAGATAGTCTTCAACAGCTTCTGGCAGTTTGTCTATACAGGAGACTACGACACTCCGGAACCACTTCCAACAACTGGTAAGACTTCCGGCCGGGGGGACCATATATCAAATACTGATGAGAAATTTGCAGGAACAGAAAGTGTAGTAACAATTGATGAATTAATCGCAAAATTTCAATTTGAAAACAAATCAGAGTTACCGGGTTTACCAGATCCTTCAGAATTCCCACCAGTAGAATCTGAAGCAGAAGCATTAGCAGAAGCAGCAGAAGCAGCACAAGCAGCTCAAGCAGCACAAGCAGCACAAGCAGCACGAGCAGAAGCAGAAGAAGAGTCAAGGTCTGGGACTGAATCAACCGAGATGTCGGAGACGGTCTATACGTATTGGGTGCCTGCAAGTGCGGGACCTTCACCAACAACAAGGCAGGGGGGTGTTCAACACTCGTTACTATGGGCCAGTTTTCTCCGTTCTTGGAAATGCCCGCGTGAGGTTATTGATATCGACAAATCACTCAAAGACCAGACAAACCGCTTAGTGCACCACGCCAAAGTCTTTACGCTGGCCGACCGCTACAATGTTAAGAGACTCGCAGAAACCTCTCGCGGAAAGCTTTACGATGACTTAATAGACTTGTGGAGAAAGGGGATGGGTTTTGGAAATGTGGTAGAGCTCGTGCGATATACCTTCAAAGAACTAGTGCCGGATCAACTAAGAAATATGGTTATAGACTTTAGTGCTTGTGTGGTTGAGAGACTTTGGAGGGTTGAGGAATTTCAGGAGCTTCTGGAAAAGCATGGCAACTTATCAAAAGCGCTTATAGGGAAGCTATTAGGAAGACTAGAGGAGTCTCCTTCACGGCTCTACTATCATTAGAGTCAAATCTCTAAATAGGCTTTTGATACTTTGGGATTTATGTAAGAAGAGAAAGTGATAGATCAACTAGCCAAAGAAGGAAAACAAGCCCCGGCCAAGCCGTAGCAGCATTGGCTGAGGCATGGTGCCATGACATCCCCTCACATGTCTTGGCCTGATTCGGCAGAGTAGGCAGCCAACAAGCCTATAACATAGCTGCTTCATATCTATTAGAAGACCCATTGCCTATCGCTACTTGTCAATGATCTAGGTGTACGGTATGACCCTCGACTATACTGCTCAGGAGGCATAGCGACCAACCTCTGGTATCCTGGGAATCGTGGAGTGCTTAGAGCCCACTTTAACAAACTCAAGCCGGGATGAACAAGAAGCTTTAGTTCGGGAATCTTTCAAAAGACTGTCTCGTCGCTGAGATCTATCTGAAGCTTGAGGCCAGAACACTGAGATCGACATTGTTGAAAAGGTCACTTGGCAATATCCTGGGGATGCCCTTTTATATTGCTTGACAAAGCAGTCTCTCCTCGAGGACCTGTGGTATCAGTCAGTCCCTATGTACCATCTATAAATCTCTTTACGAGGAACTCCATACCATTGAGACATATATGCGCCGTTCTCTTTCCTATAGTGCAGTGGGGAAATCTAAACTGCAATCGTAGTCGACAAGCAGGAAAGCAAGAATGTCCTATACATGGCTAGAAGTCAAGAATGCAACTTGATAGGGCTCTGAGTTTTGGTAATGTATCAAGATCTTGACTAGTGATTATAAAGCTAGACTCAACTGCCATGGCATATCTGGTGTGTATACGAACATGATCGCTACGGGATATGCCTATGCAAGTTGCATTAAGGCTACTACTCCATCATCCTTCGGTAGTTGTTGCTTTTAAATAAGAGTGGAGGCCGTAGGAGATGCAATGGCGGCGAGAGCTGCGTTTCAGATGTCGAACTGATAACGGCCCATGTCATTGCTTCAAGGGAAAGTCTTGCTAAACACTTAAGGATAGCGTGCTGCTTGCAGTCGTGCAATTCAGCTATCACTAACTCATCTACAAACAATTCCATTCTCACCTTATTTTACCCCTTTCTCCTCCCACAGCAGTCCAACATCCATCACGCTCAACCCCTCGGATGCTCTGAGATGGGTTGTAGCTTTACCGTAGACGATTCATCCGAAGGGAAAGGCTTCATGTTTAGCTACAATCCTGTTTGGTCATATTAGTCTGGGCGGTATGATTCAGTAGTCACTGGCACATGGCTCAGTGTGCTGATTCCCCAGCAGTGACGACTTGGAACTCCTTACATAAATTGCATGTAATAGACAAGGCCATGCTTAGTACTTGGTATGTGAACCAGGCGGAAATAGACTATTGAACATAGAAGCATCAACCTTGGCCAGAAGATCGATTTCCAATGAGGCATGTTGACAGATATGGCAGGGTGTCTGGAGAAGACAGCGATGGTTATATGGGCGTCGTTCTTAATCCATTATATACCGTCCAGTCCAAGCAACAATGCACAACTCTCTTAGCTTTATTGCATACCCTTATCAGTGATCAAAGGAAGACAGAATCCCGCTCTAACGCAATTCGTTTTTGCGCCAGTTGAACCCTGGTAGACTGTGCTGCGCTCCATTAAATAGACTTGAGTCTTATCATATCCTCTATAGACATCTTAGTACTGCATTACCAAGATTTTGAAGGACAATGTCATCTGGATGAATTTTCTTACCGCATATTTCAGCAAATGTTTCAAAGGCAGTCACGCCATACATAGCTGTAAGATATATAATAGGACTGGGTTCTGCATTTGCTCCACTGCGGTGGTAAGGAGTACAACATATATCTCTCAGACATCAATGGCAAACTCTTCTCGAAGAGCCAAGATGAAATTAGCCAGCGGATTATACGGAAGCGTGCTCGCTGGAGGCACAAAGCGCGGAAATTCGAGATCCAGAGGTCAGCTCCGTGAGAATCTGAATCATATCTATCTCAAGGTCACCTTTAGTTGAACGTACTGACCCAGGCTTTATGGCCTCCTTTGGCTAAGTCGTCAAGAAGATGGTTTGGCTCGCAAAGCAGCATCAAAGGGTATCGCCTGACTGGGTAGCTACCGGTGTGCAATATGGACCGCAGCTTCGCGCAGATGGCGTACTGGACGAACAGGCAGCAATTCTCAGAAAGCTTAGTTTAGCTGACTTGACCATATTGTCTCACAAAAATCCCTATCAATTCAAAGGAGACTGCCCATCAATCGTTTGTAGCTTTCTTCAATTGAAGGTGGTAGTCGGATTGACCTTAGCAAGCAAGCTATAAACAGGCGTGCGGTGAAATCCACAATCAAACAGCCCGTGAACCATTACATCAGCCGCTAGGTTAGACGGTTACAAAGCCTGTCATCATTCCGACCTTTAATTGTTTCCTCCTTTGCCAATCTCGAGGTCCTTTCGCACAACGATACCATTGCCTCTGATGCTGTGTGTCGCGCCAGCCAGTTGCTGATCGAGCCATTACTGATATTGGATAGCTGCAGCAAACGTGGCCACGCAAGAACATACCATGCGTTCAACGGGCCGTCTCTACGCCATATTAACAAGATCACTCTCCCCTGAAGCCGAACTTGATCCACTCTGCGTTTGCATCTCTATATCCTCCTCGCGAGATGTTGATGATCGCCTAGTCCATGATTTCTGCGCACGCCTTACCTTGGCTTCTTCGAACCTAACACGCTCTCTTTCCCTCTCTGCATTGATGACTTCATCCCGACGCTGTCGTTCTGACTCTTTTAATCCTACCAACCCAGTTAGTGAACCATTGCTTTGTCTTCAGTATCGTTTATTCTTGATACTTACGTCCGCCTGCAGCAATTTGTATTCTTCTGGTAAGGCCAGTAGCTTGCTGAAGAAAGTTTCGTGCTCCCAAGACCACGTCGCAGGGACAATTTGGGACCACTAAAAACACATGACTCTTCATCCCCTTGTTCGGCTCTCGTGACCACTGAAGGTTTATACGATATCTTGGAGTAAACTGAGTCCCATCAAATCCAGTGACTGGCTCCTGTTCATTCTCCGGGATGGGAAGAAAGGATTGCTTCGTTAGCCGCAGTACATCCAACAAAAAGCTTTCAGAAACATGATCAATGCTTGCGCCAGTGTCTAGCTTAAGGGTTGCTGGTACAGCTCTGCGGTCGCGGGGCAGATGTGGATAATCTGACAGATTCTGCGCTTGTATATATGCAACAACAAAAAAGTCGTCTCCCTGGAGGTCAACTAGATCCTTTGCCGATGGAGCACCTGTAAATTCCTGGTCTAGACGAGACATAGCCGCTCTGGCAGATGACAGTCAGCACTGCATAAAGGTAAGGTGGAACAGGCGAGTTCTTACGTCATGTTTCTCAACTGGGTATGCATCCTGATACTGTGGTCCTTGAGATTAGTTAACTGAAATGAACGAGTATATAGACTCACTCGGCACAAAGATCTCTAAGGCTAAAAACCGACCCCCTATAGAGTCTAAGAACTTTCTCCCATTCATCTTTTTGCCATACCAGCTTAGTCTTTTCGGCCATTGTCAGACTTGGAATCTGATAGCCGTCACTAAAGCCATTGAACGAAAGGTTGTTGTTTACCATATCGTGGTGGGTCTGGCAAAGCTGACGCGCCTTTTGGACCGAGATGGGAGGCTCATCGCCCATATAAACAATAACTTCCTCGTTTTCTCTGAACATATTATCGAGTAATTCAACCTCTTGCATATGAAGTATTAACTCAAAATGAATGGCTCGGACTCTTTTCGCCCATTTCAGAAAAATCCAAATAAGAATTGCTTCAAGAATGCCGGCAACTAGTATACCAGCAATTCTGAGCATTGAGCTCACAGAAATAGAGGACGACATCCCTTTTCTTTTCTGGCTTGAGAGCTGGGACTAATAGTAGTTCTGAGGAGTAGGGAGTGAAGCGATGAGGATGAAAGTGAGGCAAAAGTGTCGAAGAGCCACCAAGGCATTATATTCCTTGAACAGAGCCATAATTAGCGACCTTCTGTAACAAGGATACCTCTGCGTATTTGCATTCCATGGATGAATTAATACTTGATGATTGGTCCACGTGTTGGCAAGGCATTTTCATGTCGCTTATTGTGGCGAATACCCGTGCATCCTGGTTGGTTCACAACAGCGGCGAGCCAAGAGAGTAGCGCCAGTGTCTGCCCAATATGGATTTTACAGACTCACACTAACGAATAACAGTGAGAATTGCTACATAAGCGCTGACAACCCGCTTGGCTGAAAAGCAGGCTGCCTGAAATCATTTCCTACGCTTTATCCCTCGTGTGAAAACTGTCCCTACAGAATCACTGCATCCGGTTATCAACGACAAAATGAGTCACCAGCCTCCATCGATGTATGTGCGGCTGGCACGTATGATGAACGGTGACAAGAATCTGGCCATCTTTCGTCGCTTCGACGATGCAAATATTCTATGCTTGCTCTCACTGCAGGCAGAGATCCTCCAGCTGCAGAGTGATTTTCACTTGGAAAACTCCCTTGATGAGATAGGAACAGAAGAAGAGCGGAAGAATGGAGAAAGCTTCTATAATAGCCAACAGAGTAACAGTGACCAGCATCAGAAATTATGTCAGTTGAGCGAAAAGCTAATGCGGTATAGTATGTCATGGAGTCTATTTACACACATAACACTACTAATAACCGTCGCTAGATAAATTCCTTGCGCGGTGTATGTCTTAGTACCTTGTATACCTTCGCTTGCTAAAGTCCTTCTCAGATTCCGCAATCAGCCAACTCCCGAATCCTAAAAAATCTCAGTTACGGAGTCTGAGAAATTGGTTAGCTATGGATAAGGGAGGGAAGAACTTCCAAAGAGGAGCGGAGACGAATACCTGGATTGGAGATGGATTGGATGATCCTGGTCTCTATATTACCTTGCAATCCGCAGCTGAGGATGACGATTTATTCACAAGAGGTTTCATGAGATTCATCGCCGGGCCATTTCATCTTTCATTTGGCCAGAAGATGAAGATGGGCCAGGTCATCGATGAAGAAAGCGGCTATGTCACGTACCAAGATGCTCGCATAATACGGCTCACCAGCATCATTGTTACTGTGATAGCTGCTATCTTGCCTCCTCTTACTATCTTGGTACTCAATGGACGCCCGACAACTAACCAGAGGATTGGTTTCACGGTTTTGTTTACGGCGATCTTTGCCGGTATCCTGGCGTATTTCAGCAAAGCAAAAAGAGTGGAAATACTTGTAGCAACTGCAACGTAAGTCAAATGATTTGTTCAAAAATGCTTACGGGTATACTGACTCCATACCTGCAGTTTTGCCGCCGTGGAGGTCGTTTTTATTGGTAGTGCTTTGTCTGGTACGGAACAAGCTCAGATCACAGGGAATCTTACACTCATCCAAGCGATGAATGGGTCTGGAATTATTACTGCCAATTTGACAGCGACTTAGTCACGGTGATTTAATTTACTGTAATGCAAACAGCTTAACTTGAGACATTCCTATACTAGTCATTCCTATATCATTATTGTATTGAAAAGCTATAAGATAGCGCAATTTAACCTAGTCCTACACTCCAAAGTGGGTCAACATGAGAGGAGCCGACGGCACAGTCTTTGCTTAGAGAGCCGTAAGTGACTGACCCCGAGGGAGGTAGTAGTAGATCTCGGACTGGCTGACACATACGACAGCTCCAGGTTCTGTGCGCTGCCGTTGATGCCAGCCTCCTGAAACCTACAGCCGGTGTATTGAGGCAAGTTCTGCTGCCCTCACTGACCCTGCATCTTATTACCCAGCCGGACTACATTATCTGTGCATCCGGACTAGCCTATATATCTGTCAACCAGATCCACGCCGTCAAAGTGTTGTAAGCATCCAAGGACGAGGACGTCAATACACCTCAACTGGTAAGCCTGCCTGTCTAGCATAAGTATTCCAATAGCTTCATTGCCTCTGCAATGAGTTGTAGGCCAGACTTGGATTCTTTCTCTGGAACCATACCGTAACTCCAAGGGAGAAACCTACCGCTTACCATATATCTCAACCTGAATCTCTAGAGGGCATACGGCCTGGACAACAAATATATTCAGGAGCTTGAGTTTCATCGTTGACGTACATCCTGGCGATTTCTGAATACATTCGAATACTCACAGCCAGTAGATGTATTCTGCAGAATGGCCAAAGGCATCATCAGCCTCATGGAGAGCAAGGACTACAAGGCCTTCAGAACTGCTGGAATCGCATGTAAGCCTAGGCTATCTGGAACCACAACTTGATCAAGAAACATTTGGCCAGTGAGGACGATATTGTCGCTTGCTTAAAGAAGCGTCGCAATGTAGTTACTAAGAGAGTATTGAGGGAGGAGGCATAAGAAGAAGAAATCTGCTTTACGAAAAAGGGAGAAAAACACAGAAGTGTTGGATAAGAAGCTGAAGGAGGTTCTGGAGTCAAAGAAGGCTATTGCAGATAGAGGGGATTCAGTTTCGACTATCATTTGCCAGTCGAAACCGCTTATTTTATAATCTATAGCTCCCTGTTCATGCGCACGTTGCAAATCACATGCCACATTGAATATCTCGTTGTGCAACGGCGTCCTAATTACTAGTCAATATCTAGATTCCTCACTCCAGTCTGTCCCTGCATTGTGACATGGCTCACTTGGAGTTTTCATCTCTACTCACACCAGATCTTGTCTGCTCAACCCATGTAACAAAGCCATAACAATGACTTCAGGAGGCGTTATCTCGTCCCTAGCAATGTCATTCAGGATCATTGCATTAAATAGCTGACACATGTCTGCATCATCCTCTTTATGCCCTGGATATCTAGATATGCCTCGAGGAAGAAGGAGATTGCCCCAACTAATCTGATTATTGAGGCCGCAGAAGTCGAAACCGTGATCGATGTTGTCCTCTGTACTAGCTAGTGCGACGAATCCTCTTAGCATAGGGGCCCTCTTCACCTTCCATATCATAGGCCCCTTTCTCAAGCAGCATCTGTACGGCGGCTGAAAATCCCTTCGCCAATGCCAAATGTAGAGGTGTACCAAACTCAGGGTGCTCCGTGTTAGGATCTGCCCCACTGTCTAGTAATAACTGCACACCCTCTGGGACTCCTCTGAACAAGGAAGCGTGTAGAGCACTGCCTTCGCTACCACATAGCATATTAATGTTTGCCCCGTTGTCTAGCAGTAGCTGCATGGTCTCTAAATTGCCGTTCGCAGAGGCAGCTTGTAGAGCACTACCCAACAAATCAGACTGTGCATTGACGTCCGCTCCACTCTCCAATAATAGTCGCACTGTTCCTAGACTCTTGTTCTCAGAGCAAGCTATGTGCAGAGCAGTTTGACCGTAGCGATCTGTGCTGTGAGTATTCGCGCCGTGCTTGAGCAGCAAGCGGGCCACTTCAGACCCACCATGTTCCACAGCATCATGTAGGGCTGGCCTGCGATGAGAACCACTGCAAGTGTTGACATCTGCTCCATTCTCCAGTAAACATTGCACGGCTTTTAGCTTGCCATACCGTGATGCGACCTGTAGAGCATTGCCATAGTATAGACTCGATGCCTCGATATTAGCACCTTTACTTAGAAGTAATTGCAAAATCTCTGCATTACCTCCTTCTGAGGCAGCAATCAAGGGGTAAGTATACCTGCCGCCCTTTGCATTGACATTTGCCCCCTTCTCTAGTAGCATTTGTACAACTTCCAGGTTGTCACAGGATATAGCTGCTAGTAAACTACTTTCGCCATCGTATCTTCGCGCATTGACATTATCTCCTTCGGCGATCAATCGTTTTGCAACCGCTGTCAGATTGCAAAGGCAGGCATAATACAGTCTCGACCCCTTAGGCCTGAAGCTTTCGAGGCTGAACATAATGTAGCGGCCTTTATATAAATAAGTCCACTTTCTGAACTTCCTCTTGTCTCGTAGAAATTCGACTATGCTCCTAGTAGTGTCCTCAGAGTCTTCAGCCAAGATGGCGTATTCTGTCCAGTACCTGGCCGCATATAACGCCAACGGAAGCCGTGATTTAATCAAGGACCAAGTGTAGTCAATGTCACCAAGATACGCTAGGCAGGTTCTTGTCATAGCAATACTGGCATTTCTCTGGTCGAAGTTGGCTTGCTTAAGTAGGTATTCCTTAACAGAGAAGTGAGCTAGATGGAGCTCCTCGAACCTTCTAATGAATACTGGCTTTTCAGTGATAACCATTAAGCCAGGGCAGTATCGGAGAACATCATGGGGTTTGAATAGTCTGTTGTCAGTGCTAAAATGTGGAGGCTCCAGATCGATCTGTGTAGCTATTACTTCGGCGGCCTCCTTGACTTTGAGAGGCCGCTTGGTGTGGACGAGAAATTGTAGAAGACGAATTGCGCTGGGTTTGTTTTTGTCCGGTATACGTTCAATCATATGATCGTATGTCTCGTCTAGGTTGTGGGGTAGAGACTCAAGGGCTGTTTTGACATCTCTTGGACTCAGACATTCGGCAAGAACGTCAAGCTGACAAGCTGCCCATCTGAACCTTCGAGAGACGTTAAAAACCTACCCCAACGAAGGAAAATGCTCCAGGATATACTCACATTCCATCGGCTCCGTTTCCGATCTTATCACGTACCAGGTTTAGGAGGTCTGGTGTTAAGTTCATGTCGACGAAGGACGGTCTCTTCTTAAGTTCTGCGTCAACATAAGACCATATATCTGCATCTATAGCCTTTTTGTCCAGCGAGATACAGTTCTGCTCGCCGAATAATCGAAAAAGCCCGGTCTTTAGCTCTTGTTCAGGGCGGCCCGTAATAAGGATCCGGGCTTGGCTGGAAGTTGAATGTTCGAGCCATTGAAGCACTTTCTGACATTCGGTACACTCATCCAGGGCATCAATTATAATGGAAACTTCCCCAGCCGCCTCGACCATGTTGTCAACGCAGGCTTGTAAGGCTGTCGGGTCCAGCGACTTTTGTCCATTGTTGAAGGAAGCATATAGATTGTCCAGTTCTTTCGCAGCTTCACTTCCAGTGTAATAGAGCTGTGCCGCAAGGGATCTCAAGAGATCACCTAGAGTCTGCTTCCGGGAATCACTGAAGTCGAAAAAGAAAGCAAGGGTGGTGTGTTTGTCGCTCGACAGCAGATCATCAAGAATGCTTGAGCTTAAAACCGTTTTACCGCATCCCACCAAACCATAGAGCCATAGATACTTGCATGAGCCAGACTTCCAATCTTGAAACTTGGGGCTATTGAGAAGCCAGGTTCCGGTGCCATGGTGGCGATGTCCCCTTGCCTGGTTGGCATTCGAAGAGTAGTCGGGAGGGGAGAGCCAGCTTAGAATCTTATCATTGCGATGACCAGACGCCATGCTCATTACTGTGTCTCTCGTAACAATCGCTGTATTTTCAACTATAAGAAGTCAGCGGGGATTACAGAAGCTGCTATCGTGGATGACACTAACGAGAACTCAAGACCTCCTTGATTGGCTTCTCAGACTGGACCTTGCTAGGCGGTATCTTCGAAAGCAGATCTGTTGCATACGCAGCTCCTATCATTGATGCGAACCCTTGCCACTTGTCATTCTTGTGGGAATCTGAATAGTCGCATATGCCCCGGATCACCACACAAGGAAAGTGGTTGGCCAAACCAGCTGCCTCCATCTCAAAGCAAAGGACATTCTTCTCAGCAGCCATAGAGTCCCGTACAACTGCGTTCTTCATCACTCGATTTGCGCTAGCTATTAGTCCGTAATGGACAGCTGGATCATCCTCCTGCTCGTCGCGTTGGCCACGACCCTCCAGGGACAGAAAGCCACTGGCGCAAAGATCACTACACTCCCCCGGCAGATCTGGGTGAATGATGTCAGATTGGTAAAGCCTGTCGGTATCTGAATTCGGTCTAGAGTAATTCTTTCGTAGCCGGGGATATCGTTGAAGTGCCATCTCGATGCGTTGATTGATCTTATGTCCTTTCAGCTCGTACTCAGCGCCCAGGGCGCTTATGGCTGTCAGGAGCAATTGCGGCGGCTTATTCAAGGATCCTCCAGTTTGAAAAGCACGTCCTTGGATATCTTTACCGTAATCGTACTGAAAGACGCCTCGGGTATTGACTACGATATCACCTAGTCGGATATCGTGCTCGGCGCTTGGTGCACCACCACCAATTCCAACCATCAGCCCAAAACGAATATTCGGAAATGTACGCAGCATATCTCTTGCTACTGTTGCGGCAGTTGTAATGCCGACCTCATCCTTTGGCATAATAGCCATTACAACATTGTGCTTCCCAATTCTCCCTAGGGCATAATTGTTATTGTCGTATGGTGCAGTGCTCTCGAGGGCCTCGTGTTCTTCATCAAAAAAAGATCGCGCAGCGACGAACTCGGTAGTAATAGCGCAGATCCAGCCAATAGTGTACATTTCGGGATTCGACATTTTCGGTACCTATGGTCCTAGGTATCCAGATTGTATTGGGAAAATCTGCAGACTGTTCCAAGAGAGGATATTGACGAGGAAGAAGGCAGGATCCATGAAGTCCTTGGAGGGGCAATTATTTTCAGGCTCTGGCGCGTCATGATCTCCTTGGATTTCACTGGTCAGTGCTTTGACGCCTCATTGTTGTGATTTGCCAACCAGGCGCGTATTTGGGCTGCATGATTGGTTAAAGATGCCCTGAGCGCGTAAGCAATGTTGATGCCTAGAATGAAAAAAAGGCATTGTTGCACTTCGTTAGGCTAATATTGCAGCAAGGTCGGATGAATTGTGTAAGTCGGGCACCAGATATTTCATGCAAACGGCTCATGAAGAGGATACCGATACCTGCGTTTAGCTTTGTGGCCCCATGCCTCAAGCCAAAAAGGCTCACCAGTTGGTCTCAACTCTATGAGAAGTTAAGTTCTGTCTGCTGATTTAAGCTCTCAGTTAAAAGTCTCTACTGCAAAACACACATGTAGCTCATAACTTATACATGTTCTCACCATAGCTATAGCGCGTGATTCAGCGCATTCGCATCGCCATGTCACTTCTTTAAGGGTAAATTAGAGCAATTATGAAGCTTTATGATAACGGCTTCCTTCAGCTCGTATTATATGAGGGCGCCGTCATTCTCCATCTCGCGTGACATCAATGTGACCCATGGACATTAACTTACTCGTCCGGGGCGACCATGACAATAATCGACTTTCTTCTGGCCGACACTCTGCTCCTCCGTACAAATACAGCAGGTATCTCGCTTTTTAGCAGGAAGCAGAGTAAATAAAGTCCGCTTCTTGGGGAATATTATGCCTCCTCTCGTCATATTCCACAGGCAAGTCGTTATGAACGACATTATAAGTTTCATCCTTTTGCCGTCATCTCTCCATCCGCGTCTCTCAAGACGACCCAAAAACCGCCAAATCCAGAAATCTCTCGTCCTTGACAAAAGTGAGAAAAAAAACTCAAGTAATTGAACAAGACCATTCCCAGAAGCCAAATCTTGCACCTCAATCGCACGCCAACGCTAATTTTTGCCCGGCCAGCCAAGCCCAAGCATATCCCAGCCTGGTCGTCAAATTAGAAACAGCGAGCTCTTATCATAGCTAGCGCAAATCATCTGCTAGCCAATCATGTGTATGATTGAGGAGTCGTGTGGGGCTAGGATTCATTTGTACCCGGTGTTAGCCGAGAGGTGGGATTACAGTGTCTTGTTTAACAGCAATCAACAAAATAGGAACAATGTTATGAAATTATGTTTTAAGCTGAGTGCATAGGTCGCAATTCTTGCAAGTGTCGTGATGGCCAGTAAGGGCTTTACAGCCTCTTCCAAGGTCTGATACAAAGTTGGTATCAGTTCTTGCAGCACCGAGTAGCCTTGGCGTAGCTGCTGATGCCAATAATTGCTAGTGCCAGCATAAGACGCCACCGGGGTCTCTAGGGTATGCAGAAATTTCCGGAGGGATAAATAAAGTCAATCAAATCAAGACAGACAAACTGATTGCTGCAGAAACTCAATAGTTTCTCCGGTTTTAGTGTCGTAACACTTGAAAACGATCAGGACATTGACTTGCTCGAAGCTTGAGCAAACATTGTCACAACCTCACCGAGTTTGATTCACATCTACTTAGTGCCGTGAGTTTGCCCATGTTTGTTCAGGACGAGGGCTTTGCAGGCAGGATCCAGAGAACCAGTCGCCTTGGCGTTGGCCATGGAAAGGCAAACACCAAGTTTGCCCTTCATCCTCCCAAATTTGAGCACGATCCTGGTTCTGTTAAAGGTTTTGGCACGCTGCATATCAGGCTTGAGAGTTGCGGCAGTAGTAAACCCAGCTACGCCGATACTGGTTCTGGATTCGTCAAGATAACAAGTATACCAACCGAGAGAGAGGTACTGGAATAGAAGGACATGGGCACTTGTAGATCCATCGGCATATTGTCGACGGCAATATGACACTTGGTCAATGAAACCTTGGCTGCTGAGCATGTGCTGTGAAACTATTGATTGTTCAACCAAAGTCTCGTCGATGAGGATGGCTACGATAAGGGTGTCTCTGCCATGGTCTCAGTCGAGAAGAGGCGATAATTTGAAGCGCATAGAGTAAGGGAGTCAGTCTCTACTGTGATAAAGCAACGGGTCATGGGATTGCCTTCGTTGAACTCAGGATCGTGAGGAAATGGGATATGTGGCGGTTGGAATTCATCCACTGGTTCACCATTGACGAGGGTGGTGATAGAAAAGGCCGTAACTGCTGTCAGAATTGTGATTTCTAAGTTTCGGAGCGGTATGAGGGTGGTAGAGGGATGCAGAGTAAAAAGAGGTGCGTCCGCGATGACATGCTTCTGGAAGAGACGGCGAGAAGAGAAGATGGCTTTTGCCCAGCAAAACGGGACGGCACGCGCGAGAACAATGATGATGAAAGCAGCACTGAGCGCCAAGATATCACTTGAGCGAAGGATAGAGATTGCGAGAGACCGAAGTCAAACAATATGACGTTATCTTGAGAAAGCATACCGCAAAGACCGAGATGGGTTCCAACGGCACTACCAAGCCCAATAATAGCACTGACACTTGCGCAAGTGAGGAGCGAGTTGGGGAGTGTTGAGAAGAGGCTGGATCTCTATCTATAAAGACGTGAAGCCTGATGGCCATCAAACTCGCTTGATTCAAGAAGCCTAGGAAGAAGCGGCAAAGCTCGATACTCTACCAATAATTACTGAAGTCTTGTGAATCTTTTCTCAGAGCCCCTTGCTGGAAGAGTCGGTATGAGCCAAAGCAGTTATGGGAGGACAAAGACAGCTGTGACTGGGCCGCCATTTTGGGCAGATTCTTAGACTTTTCGGGTGATTCCGCAAGATCAATAAGAGACTCGAGCATATTCATAGTCTTTTACTTATAGGATCTCAAATTCTGGCAGTCCTTTTGAAGAATAGACAACCCTCTGCATGGCGTCCCTACCAAAGAGGAAGAGACATTAATGGTTCGAGTACCGTAACATCAGACAGTTGGCAATCCAGCCAGTGTATAGAAACTAGCTGCGTCTCGTAATGAAAAAGAGTGGACAAAGCAGAAGTAAATCAGCCCAGGCCTAGCGATACGCATCTAGACGGGACTTGGATACATCTGTATCTCGATCACAGACGCAGGGAACGAGATAATGCCTATCCTTGGGAATCCATCAGAGAGTTGCAAGACCAGACGTATGGAACCGAGAATCCTCCCTACGCTAGTAATTGGGTTTGCCATGACGATGTCGCCTAGTCTGAGTGGTGGGCGGAGTTAGTACCATTGCAGATTACAAGTGGAGCTCTTCATTGGTGTACTGGTTGTTGGTTGTACGCGATGCCTGGAGCAGAAGCGCGACCTTTATATAAGAAGGCAACTATTCCTACCGTGAAAGGGCGGAAGCGCTATGTTGGAGATAATAATGAGACAGGAGTAGGGTCACATATCTCCATTTTCATTTCTCACTACTTCCATATCACAATCTTGGGGTGGTGTTGATGAAGTAGCCACCACCGGCTGGGACTGCAAAGTATGGCTTCATCTCCCTAAAGGTAGAGTCAGTCTTGGTGGGCAATACAGTGTATAATGACGTTAGGCTTCATATATCTTTGGCATATCTAGCTATACTAACCCTTCCTTGCTCAATATCGTTTCCTCCAAGTAGAGCACAAATTGCCATTAGATGCCAGCAGTCAAGACGAGAAATCAGCCGAACAACCACCCGTAAGACACAAGCCAGCGCTAATCAGTCTATTTGTCAACCATCTCCCAACTTCCAGCCCCTGTATCAGCTTGACCAAGTTGCTGAGCCTCAACCAGCTGATCAAGAGCACGCAGATGCGCCTTTGCACGGTCGACCCTCTTCTCGGCCTTCTTGCGCTGAAGCAAAACCTGTCGTACAGCTTCAGCAGTTTTCTCAGCCTCCTCGAGTGGAGCAGCGTTGATGCCAAAGCCAAGAAGAGCCAGAAAGAAGGCGATGATAGCGGCGAGGACGTTGACTATTATTTTCATAACTGAAGGTTGATGATTGATCTGGCGGATAGCAACTTTTTGATGCTGGAGATCATGGAGAGCAGCATCAAAGGCACAGATCTCCTGCGAGGATTCCTCGATTTCTAGGAGACTGTATAGCCGAAGTTGCCGAATTTGAGCGCTGTCGAGCTTGAGGAGAATGTTGCGTGCCTGGCTCCGAGGCATTGGGGTCTCCTCCTTGCCGGATTTCTACTCCTCCAAGGTAGGGAACTTGATTTGGCGAGGTGGCATTATTGCAGTGATCTAGTAATCAGAGTATTTAGTCTTTGTGCTGGTCCGAAAAATAGTGCTGACTTGATATACCTGTGCTCTGCCGCTTTAGATAAAAAGTCAAGGTGATGCAAGAGTAGCGTGAAAGATGGAAGAGTTGAAAGATGCAAGATACGGAGGTCGCAGTCAAAAGTCTTGTTCTAGATCACATAAGCAGATCACCCAATCATGTAACGACGCGATCTGAACCGCGAGAGTGTGCGTCATTCCAACAGGTGCTGGCAGTGCAGTGCAGTGCCAGTAAAGGAAAGTCTACATCTTAGCTTGTACACTTGCGAGGTCCAAGATGGCTTGCTATCTGTATTTGGGCGAGCTTGGCATTGCTGGACTGTTCATTGAAGGTGACTAGGCTACCATATTCCGTCAACCTGATAGTCACATGGTGTTACTGAAAGGGTTGCTTGGGACTAGGAGAGACACGGGCGGTATTCTGAGAGACTCGGGGTTGGTGATGAGTAAGCCTACTGATGGCTATTGAAAACTGTGAGGCAGTCTTCCGAGCCATTTGATAGTTTATCTTTGCGCTTCAAAAGGGTGAGGCGCTGTTGATGCTGAAGTAGGTGTTCAAACGACCTGTGAAGGGCATGGTTGCAAGGGACATACGTGGTAGGCTTTTGTAACATTCCAGAACGGGCGAAATAGACAAGAGGTACAGGCACCAAGTTACGTTACTGTTGGTCCCTCTCCCCGGACTCCATATGTTATTTGAAAGAATTGGTTAAATTCGTACCAGACCGCCCCCTGTCACTCACCATGCCGAGACTGAAAACAGTGTCACGACTCTGCAAGTCCTTCGGGAACGACCTTGGATGGGGAGTTTAGCCGACCGACAACGCTGGTAAAGCGGAATTTCACCGATGACCTAGCAAGGAGGCCAGCGGAGGACGAACTCAAAGGGGGACGGCAGCGGATTGAAATTGTGGCCGATGCGAGATATGAGGCTACAGATTCTGGGTTGAGAGTCGCGGAACAAGGCAAAAGACGAAGATATTGCATTGTAGCAGTCAAATTAAAGTTGAAAGGAAAACCAAGTTAGGGTAATGTGTGTCCTGATGAACTTAACAGCAGCTCATAATGTTCGCCGCGTACATGAAGACAAGGCGCTGCCGAGAAGAACATAAATGGCTCCAGTGAATGTTCCACAAGGTTTGGGTGACAATGATGGCAATAACTGTTGTTTCAAAGATTGCAGGGGTATTCTTATTAACAGCAGTACCGTACTACAATCGTGTGGGGGAAATCAAACACCTTTTGCTAACAAAAGCCATTACTGTCCCGTGAAGTGGAATGTGACTAGCTTTTGACTTAGGATCATCGAGCTTGGCACCTCTTTCAAGGAGTAGTCGGACAATCCCGAGATCACCTCCAGTAGCCGCATTATGGAACGGTGTCCATCCATCGTCATCTTCGGCGTGTATGTCAGCCCCATGGTCGAGAAGCATGTAAACAATCTCGGGATTCTTCTTAAAAGCAGCTTTGTGAAGTGGTGTTATACCCCAGTCATCTTTAGCACCGACTTCGGCGCTGGCATCCAGAAGCATGTGAACAGCGTCCGTAAAACTTTGCTCTGCTGCGACATGGAGAGGCGTGCGTCTGTCACCTGTAGTTGCTTTCGGGTTTGCTTTCCATTCGCAAAGTCGTCGGACCAAGTCTTCCCGTCCGTAGTTCGCAGCAAGACGGAGAGCTGTCTATCCGTATCTATCCGTCAATTTGACATCAGCTTTCAATAGCTCAACCACTTCCACGTGCGCTTCAATTGTGGCCAAGTGAATTGGAGCTCTGTCGTCAAAATCTTGATATGGCTTCACATCCGTCATATTGCCCCGGCTCTGATCAATTTGCGTCTGTTCAGGAACATAACCCCTTGGATGCCTCATCAGCATATCCACCACCTCGACATTCCCATTCTTGGCAGCGTAGTGCATCGGCACGACTCCATTATCTCCAACAGAATTGATGGACGCGTGATGCTCGATGAGATACCGAACCGTTTCTAATTCGCCTCGAAGGCAAGCGTAATGCAAAGGTGTCATACCCCACAAATCTTTCGTATCGCACATCTCCGATAGAGGGCTGCCGAACTGATTGAAACTTGGATGAAACCCGTAATGAGGCGGGTATCGGCCAAAGGCATCTTGGGCGAACAACGCGTCGAGCTTATCACGAGAGTAGACCTCAGCTAAATCGTTAGACTGGTCCCTTCCCATGGCCAGGAGATGCAATTTTGTGAACCTGAAGCTCTTTGGGTAGGCCTCTCTCTCTCTAGTGGAGGGTTTGTGTTCGAGTTTCCATCTTTCATCTCCGACAATAACCACTTCCATAACAAGAGAGACCATCGGTAATTTCCCCTCTCCATATGCTTCGAATATTTCACTATATAAGGTTTTGTAGTGTATCTGTGCAGGACTTCGAGACCTAATCTCAGACACTGCAGTTTTGTCTCTGGTGTCCATCCTGCGGAGGTATTCAATGCAAAGAGCAAGGGACCGAGGGTAATCATATTCTTCAGTGGGGTCGAATGCTACTGCAAAAGAGAGAAGCGTAGAGCATACTTTATACAGGTTTTCCCAATCATGGGCGTACTCATACGTGTCGGCCTGTGTTTTAGTATCCATGACAATCTCGGGGACTGGTTGTCTGTTCTCCATGCTCAGCGGCACAATGAGATCAAAGTAGACTTCAGTAGAACTTCCGAAACCAGTGTCTTCAATCTTCTGAGCCAACTTCGAAAGTGTTTCGTTGTGAAATTTCAGGTTGCGCCAAGTTTCATCGTAAGTGTGACCTGCGGTTATCTTTGATGTTGTCTTGAACCGAGTCCCAGGCAGGGAGGCAACCGAACGCATAAAAGCGAAAAAGAGATCCCTAGCATATAGCTTCTCCAGAGAATCAAGGCACTCAACTGCAAGAATCGATTCTCTTAACCGTAGCTTGCTTGGAAGCTCTTCTTCATAGAGACTGGTTCTGTGGCACAGAAATGTCTGAGTCTTACTCAACAATTCTTTACTAACAGCCTGGCCCTGGCCCATACCAAACCCAACAATCCTCGGAGTGGGAACGTCTTTCTGGATTTGCTGGGATCTCTCACTGCGGTCCACCTCTTCGACAGCCCCAACCTCCAGCACCTCGGGAGCACCGTCTGGCATCCACCATTGAAGATCCCTAAGCAGCCGCTTTTTGCCCCAACCAGAACCCGAACTCGGACCAAAAAGTCTCATTCCCGGTACAAACTCTCCTTCGGCACGGAAAGATGCGTCACCGTGTTTGAGCTCTTGATGGTCATCGGTTGTTCGATTCTGGCTGTTTATAGTATATAACCACAATGATAGGATAGCGTCGATGTCCTGTGCATGAACTTTCCATTGGCCACTCTCCCACCGTAAGTGGATCGCAACAGACGAAGTGTCCTCATTGCATTGTATCTGCAAGTTCCACACATTGTTGGAAGTATTGATCGAAGGTGTCGGAAGGAAATCCATAAGAACTGCTTCCATGGCACTAGCTAGGCGAACTGCTTGTATAGAAGATGGCCCTTGCCACTTTGCAAGTGTCCCCAGTTCCCTTCGAATCTCCACGGCATTTCTCTCTGGGACTTTGGTGTGAGCCGCATGATTTAGCGGCTTGTATGGTTGTTCTCCAAAGCATCCAGTAGTAACAATCCACGAAACAAGACCATCAGACAAGTCAGTTCTTCCCTCATTTGCAGGCCTTTTATGCTCAAGCCTGAACCATGACGCGCCTTGCAGATTTTGGAAGCTAAGAGCAAACCAATCAAGTTCAAAGTTTGGAGTGAGAGGTTGTGATCGTGGATGATATTAGAATCCACGCCGAATGGTGGCAGGAAGTGTAGTCATCAATATGAGCTCCGAGTTGCACCGATGAAGCCGTCTAGTTCATTGAGCGAAAGCCAACGAATTGGAAAATAAAGCCAAGAAGTCAAATCCCGGGACCAACTGTAGTTACGCTCTTCCTCAAGGATTCCTTCTTCTCTTCGTTTTTGCTGATGTTGCTCGTCCGCTTGTCATATCGTCGCGAAAAGGTGACGACTTCTCGACGCCTGGTAAAGTTCTCAGGGTAAATTGAAAACGAATTGAAAACCTGATCGTTAACAATGCCACCTTTCTGTATCCAAACCACAAATAGCTTGTGATTGTCTTTGGCCTTATAGTGTTTCTCGTCTGTGCTCTTCTCAATAACCCAAGCGCAGATGAACAAACCTAGTACTAAAGTAAGAGTACCACCAACGGTAGCAGGGAAGGCATACCAGGGGACACGAATTCCACTCTTTCTAAAACCTGGCTCTAAGGGTGGGTAGTAGATAATAAATCCACAATACACCAATACGCGGACCTGCATCAGAGCGCCGAGGATGGCGACTCAAAGAGGTGGGCAAGCTTTGCCAAAACATTGTCACGGCCGCAAATCGCAACTTCCTTGCTGCCTACCTGATTGTCAATCATGTTATGGAAGCTGATCCAGCAGAAGTACCTAATGTGTTGAAAAACATTAGGAGATGTCTTGGTCAACTAGTCAACTGGTCAAGCGACTGCTTGAGCCGATTGACAATCTGCCAGATGAAGAAAGGCGAATTGGGCGAGCAACTATTGACTGAATCATCTACGCCAGAGACTCATCATTGACATTCATGCAATTCCAACACGCGCTGTCTTATTCGCCTTACTCAAATAATGACCGCAGCGAATAGTTTACCAGGTCAAGATTGGCGAGAATAAATTCCTACTTCCTATCTTTTGGCGCGGAGTCTGAGTGCGTACTGATACATAAAACTCTCAAGGAGTGCTGCGAGAAAGGCAAAGTCCATCCGGGGTGCCAAAAAACTCATGCAACCATGGCAAATGCATGCCTTGGATGTTTGCGTGACTTTGATAGAAGAGCTGAAAGTTTTTCCGAATTGGAAAAGGCCTTGCATGCCTCGCACTTCATCGACTACGCAGCTTCAAACTGGGGCTGGCACCAAGAGAAAGCGGGGATGACTTACCGAACAAGCCGTTCCCGGCGCTCAATCTGATGTCTATTTTAAAGACTAGAGAGACCTTGTGTTTAATGACTTATAGCATCAAGCCAGAGCTAAAGAAGATGGATATCTGGTCACTCACGATGGAGATCCTCAGTAATGAAGGAGGGTCTCACATTTCGGCGATCCATATCCTGGCGTTCTTTAACTTTCCAAAGACAGCTGAGATATGGATTTCTCACAGCAACTTGTTTAAGCAACTCTGTGATCACAAACAGTTCTCCCCCATCTATATTACAGCAGATAGATGGAATATTAAAATGGTAGCTTACCTGATATCGGGGGGTGCCAGTCCAGTCGAGGCGAATGGACACCGGGGAGACACCCCGTTTCTTGCTGCTCCCAAGATAAGACGTACGGGGACGGTAGCTTTCATGATCAAGCATTCGTAGACCGAGCGACTGAGAGGCATGATATCCACAAAGTAATGGAGACGTTTCTAATAACTTTCAATACCTTGCGGAGCCTTGGGCATCCAAGGCAGCCTCAAACTTGTAAAACTGATACTTCAAGTCATGGAAAAGATGCCCAACAGCGGCGAATACTCTTTAGCCACGGAGGACCCCGGGGCAAGACAGCGCTTGATGAAGCTGCGGAAGCAAACGAACCAGAGATAATAAAGGCTCTTCTTGTATTCAACAATGGCAAAGGTCGGCGTCTGTTGATGTCAAGAAATAATGTTGACGCGACAACCCTGGTAAACGCGGGAACAGAGAGTTACCTTGGAACTTTGGACGCAGTCACATTATTACCAAAGCAGCCCGAGTGCGATCCTCTATCGCAATGCAATGCGGGCCGAACTGCTATTCACGAAGCTGCCATCCAGGAAAGGAGAGGGGTCCCTACTAGAACCGGTGTCTTCAAAGCTCTTCTGCCGAGATCTGGTCTTTCCACCCAGGATATACACGGTAATACGCCACTACAACTTGCTTGTGAATATGGTCGTCACTATCATGTGGTCGCCATGCGGCCTGCCTTGATCGAGCACCCAAAGCTTTGCCATATCAAGAATCACCAGGGCTATACCCCTATCCGGCTGGCACCTGCACCCCCAAAGAACCCAGCCGACAAGGAAATGAGAGCTTTCAAGGGTAGAATGGAATCACTCGAGTATCTGATACCCATCATGGGAGACCATATCTCTCAAGATGATGTGCAACAGATCCTCGATACGAGCCTGAAGCATGACCAAGGCACAGTGCTGAGTCTGATATTGAACCTTTCTCCAAAAGCGAGGAGCTTGTTTGAGAGTGATCAGACTCCACTTCAGAAAGCAGTTCTCTCTGGCGGTGGGAGTGCATTCCATGCCGTTTTGGCTAGATCAAGCACCGGAGATTTCATAGACCACGGCGCAGAACCTGGTGAGCGAACGAATATCAAGTCCATGCTTTAGTGTTGAACCTAACTATGCGAAGAAGAGGTAGTGAAGACAGTCTGGGCTCGAGAACGACAGGTCTTGGAACCTGGAGAAGTGATGCATGATGAGGTGGATTTTGCATCAGGGCGCAATCCTGTTGGATGCTCTGGCAGGCAGAAAGTTTCCTTCCCCGATAGGAATTCCATCTGGTGGAATGTTTGCATGCAGAGAAGAGCCACCTCGCTCTCCAATGTGATGAAGAAACGAGACAGACATTGGCGCCTCTTTGGATTATAGACCTAAAACATCATGAAGGGTTCTACCTCGAGTCGGAACAAATTTCAGTGACTGCACGGAGCAAGTCACTTAACAAGCAACTTCAATTTCTGTCGATATGTCTGATAGAGAGATGAGTACATTAAAGTGCTAACATTGCCTAGTAACAATCTCTAGTCTCTGTTTCAGTGTCACCAGCCGAAACTAGGGCTGGCCAGATTAGGCGGACAGATATCCAGAGCACTTGGGAACTATTCCTGGTTTAGAATTGCTATAAGCGAGGTAGGTAAGCTGCTTCCAGGGATCTGTAAATCAAGCATTGATTGGGTTATAATCCCCAGTCCAGCCTTCACCACAAAGCGCTCCAGTTCCCAGTAAAGTCAGATGTCATGTGCCCTAAACCATAGCAATCCCGCAGGCAAGACAGTTCAACAGAACTTTCCACAGGAACAGGCACCTGGGTCCAGTGTGCCCTCGCCATAGAAAGCTACGACTACCATAACTACTACTAATAGTTCAGAGGAAGCTCCCTCTCCAGCTGATAGTACTCCCGCCGAGATTCCGAATCCAGCTACTGCTCCTAATTCAGCGGAGGATTCCTCTGAATCAGCTTCCAATCCCACCGACACAGTTGCCGCCCGAACCGAGAATGTTCAGCTCAGCCATGAAGGCATGGGCGCGAATCTCGTTCCCGCCCTGGAACAACTGATCTTTCAAGCATCCTTCAAAAACAAAGTCTTTATCCCTCCACCAACACCGACTGATCTCGAAGCCTTCAAAAACGCATTAACCCTACGAGCGACAGCTGCAAATCGACCGGGATCGAATACAAAGGTGGCGAACCTGGCCAAGGGCATTGCTTTATGACCTATTCCAACGTAGAGTTCAAATGTCCCGACTTTACCAAGGATATCAAGGAGGTGCCAAATATTGAGGAGGCCAAGAAATAGGTGGATCAAGTCACCAATGGTCCGCCAAAATACCCCGTCCCGTACATGGACGCAACCTTCTGTACAAACCATAGCTGAACCCCGGCGGCCGCATCCTCGACGAGCCCTTGTTCAAGGACCTTCACGAGGCCCACTATCACGTCGGGGAAGATATATCAGGTGCTTTCTTCCATAACAAGGATACATCCCAGAGGAGGATGGCACGACACATGGCCTGCGGTCTGCGATTGCAGTCCTCGTGGGGATCAAGATCTTGGTAATTATCTCGCCGCAGGACGAGCTCAAGTTCAGAAGGTTTTAAAGGAAGAACTGGCGCGTCGGGGAAAGTAGTCGTGCGGTATTGCATCTGAATATCCTCATCTCCCCCTCGTGCCTTGGTGCTGAAGGGACGGCTATGTCATCAAGATCGGATCCCAGGGGAATCCTGTCGTCGCGCATCAGGCGCAGCACCAAATGGTCATCAACATGTGCCCGTGCATTGCGCAATCTGTCAATTTCGCATTGACAGATGACAGCCTCAGCAGTCCTGGACATACCAGAACACCTCAGGATGGCCTCTTTGACTTTTCAAGAGCGCACGATGTCTCGTTGATAGCTGACAAGCCGAAGCAAAGCGGCTCGAACAAGAGACGTTATGCTGCTGCTGCAAACGAGGTGCTGTCAAGAAATAAGAGGCGTCTTCATCTAGGACCAATGCCCTCACAAACTTGAACCTGCACCTCACTATTGAGCCCGAGAACAAGATCAGATGCGTAAGCCAAGAAGCAGATCATGGGAACAAGGGGTATCAGGGGCTCGAGCAATTTCGACAAGCACGTGGAGAAGGGCAAGATGTGGAAGTCACTGGGGGACATCCACTGTGGTCTTTTACCGTTGATCTCGTGCTATGCAAAGGACATGGGCGCCAGAATCTCAACCACGACGTGGCTCGAAAAGAACGAATTCTCTGAGCTCAAAATGATGATGAAACACATTGAGTTGCATTTTGCTGCCCGCAAAGTGATGGAAGCAACAGAGATTTTTATTAATGCTATCGAGAAGGGGGAGAAGGTCGTGTTTGGGAAGAACTTTGAAAGGGACCAGGTTCTTTTGACTCTGGAATCAAGATGAGGACGTCTTTGCTATTGGAGTTGACTGCAATTGTGGCCCGTGCGTCTTTGGCTAGTACGACTTGGGTCTAGTTACCTATGTGGTGCGTCAGTCTTGGGCTTCATGGGCTCAAGACTCGGTTCTACAGCACCTTTAGGAATTTAGGGTAGGCATATTACCTGCCACTTCTCAGCATACGCCAAATCTTGAATGTCCTTATGATTGACTTGTGCCTCCCGAGAAGAGGTTGACGGAAGTTACGCAGGCTGCAGGACCTTGCGGCATTACAACACGATTGTCTCATAGTGGGCTTCAATGCTGCAACGTGCCAGCGATAGGATTTGGCTCATATCTGTACTAGGCTGGAGTCTCTCATGCTCGTAAATATGGGTCATGGTCTAGGTTGAAGTGGAAGAACTCTAGTGCTAGTAGATTCAGACTCTGGGGTTTGGGAAGAGGCAAATTAGTCGAGCGCGAGTTCGTCGAGTGCTGTTGTTATCTACATGTGCAACGCGACGCGACCTCGCCTAACCGATGTTTTGCCGTGGAAGGCCACCCAACACCAAGCTTCCTGCATTCAACATCATTCGACGCCAAAGTGATAGCTTCGTTATTGTGAATTGGGACAGTCGTCTTGGTGAAACAGTGCGTGTCTGAGGAGCGGTCGTTTGGTCAATGATGATTCTTATTGTCAGGATAACCTTCCTCTACTTATTTGACCTGGTCAACCAAATCCTCAATCACCATTTCGAGCCTTGAAGTGCTCTGTTGACGCTCAGCAAAATGAAGCGAAACGATATTAGTAATGTGTTTTTGATAGTTAGTTTGGCACCTACCATCAAACCACCGTGCTAAGCCTTGTTGCTCTTCCGGTTAATTGCCCTGCTCTTGCAAAAACTACCTTACCCAATAGGTTGGTGACTTAACTCTTGCGCTAAATAACCTATAATATCACCTACTTATCTGGCCAATACCCCTGCTCTTGCAATATATGCCCTGCAGTTTCAGGTAAGTAGACCCTATTTTATCGCGACTGTGGTATGTGCTGTAATCGTCTTGGAATCTTACACAGGGTCCCATCTGGTCTGAAGCAGGGCACCCTCGCCGGTCGCCCGCATGGCCATGGGGCCGGATGACCAATCAGATGGGTTTCAAGTGGGGCTAGAAGCCTACAGAGGAGAGTTTAGGCTTGAGGCGCGTCTTGGGGCTGATGACGCGACGTTGACCGTTTAAGTAGATCGTTTTCACGGGAGTCGTTGGAGGGTGTCCCGTTGGAGTTGGGCTTCCCAACCACAATCGGTGTGAACTTGATGATCGCCCATCGCTTGGGTTGTTCATCATTTCTTGTGAGCATCAGTCTGTCAATATGCATATTTGATTGGTCAGGAGCATACGGTAGACGCCCTGAATGTTCGTTAGACTATGACAGCTCCACTAGATATAGTAAGGATATCTCCATTTTTCTTGAATTTTATATAATATAAATAAAAGAGGTATTAAAATAAATAATATATTCTTTAATTATTTTTATAGTTTTAAAAGGCTTAATTAAGAAAGAGAATAAAGAGGTTTGGCTTTAATCCCTGTAACTAGGTATCGCGCTAACAATCATTCAGAGGGTGGCCTGTATGATGCCGTCTGACCTACCAACATCTGAAGAAACTGATTGGGCGAGTAAACGCCTGCAATTGAGGGGTAATATTGGACGATAAACCCGTCAGCGGCCTGCTGCTGCCTAACGGCGCCCAACGCATTGTCAGTTCGAAGGAGCGTGGTAGTGCTCTGGCTTCTCTACATCATCGTTGTTTCTGAGGTGCTACACGGTCTCCTGATCCAAGATTAGCGTAGATCCCAGAGATCCACTAAACCCCTTCGATTACAGTTACATCGGCTCTCTAGTGGACCTCGTTTATCTAGCCGGAGGCAAGTGCTTTTAGCAGGCCGCGGCGACTAGATGCTAATTGTTCTTTATAGGTTAGCTTCCGCCTGGATCATCCCGTAAACGATGTCTAACCCAAACGACTACACGGTTGGCTGGATCTGCGCGATAGCTACGGAGTATGTTGCCGCCCAAGAATTCCTTGACGAAGAACACGAAGGACCGGAATTCGTATCTCCCCACGATGATAATCATTATACACTTGGCAAAGTCGGGAAGCATAACGTCGTTATCGCTGTCTTGCCTGACAACGAGTACGGAAAGGCCTCTGCTGCAAGTGTTGCAAGAAACATGATGCATACCTTTCCTAATATTCGATTTGGCTTGATGGTCGGCATCGCCGGTGGAGCACCTGGAAAGCATGATATACGTCTTGGGGACATTGTGATCAGTTGTGCTGGCAACGGAAAGGGTGGAGTGCTTGGGTACGACTTTGGTAAAGCTATACAAGGCCAGGCCTTCCAGCAAACCGGATTCCTGAATCAGCCACCACCCCTCCTTCGAGCGACAGTCAGTGGCCTCAAGGTACGCTACGAAAGGAAAGGTCACCCACTTTCAGAAGCCGTCGACAAAGTTCTTGAGAACAACAAAAGGCTGCGCAAAAAGTACAAACGGCCAGAGCCAGGTACCGATAACCTGTTCAGGTCCGAAGTTACTCACGAATTGACTTGTGGGGTGACCTGCAGCAATGATGCCTCAAAGCTTGTATTGCGGCCCGAAAGGACAGAGGACGAAGACAATCCAGCCATTCATTACGGTCTTGTTGCTTCAGCAGATCAACTCATGAAGGACGCTTTGGCTCGAGATAGACTCTCAGAAGAAAAGGGTGTTCTATGTTTTGAAATGGAAGCAGCTGGTCTTATGAACCATTTCCCCTGTCTGGTTATTCGCGGTATATGTGACTACTCAGACTCCCATAAGAACAAGGAGTGGCAAGGCTATGCGGCTATGGTGGCTGCAGCATATGCCAAGGACCTTCTGCGTGAAATAGCTCCGAACAAGGTTGAAGCTGAAAGGAAAATCACTGACGTTCTATCTGGTAATTATAATGCCTAGATGCATATAAATATTATTCGTTAACCCTATATACAGGATTGCAAGAAGTTGCACAGGAGCATCGGGATGTGTCAAAAGAACACCGTGACATTGCTAGGGAGCAACTTCAATCCCAGAAGGATCTAGCCAAAGAAAGGATATCTGAAGAATGCCTGAGAAATTTATATATCACGAACCCGCAGGATGACAAGGAGGCTATCATCAAGGCAAAAGGCGGTCTACTCATGGAGTCCTACATTTGGGTCATGGAGAACGAAAGCTACCAGCAATGGATTAACGATGACGAAAGCCGTTTACTATGGATCAAGGGTGACCCAGGAAAGGGTAAAACCATGCTCCTGTGTGGTATCATCGACGAACTGGAAAGCTCCAAACCTCAGAGTGTGTTTTACTTCTTCTGTCAAGCTGCTGAGCCTCGGCTGCGAAGTGCGTCAGCCGTGCTTCGTGGCCTCATTTGGTTCCTCGCAAGAACACGACCAAATCTCATCTCTCATATCCGCAAGGAATACGACCAGGCTGGGAAGGGTGTTTTCAACGACCATAACGCTTTGCAAGCCCTATCAAGCATCATGACCGCAATGCTCGAAGACGAGACTACAGATGACTGCGTCTTTGTCATCGACGCTCTGGATGAATGCTCAGACGATCGAGAGAGGCTTATCGAACTGGTATCCCAATTCTCTTCTTCCTTGCGATCCAAGTGGATTGTCTCGAGTCGCAACTGGCCTGAAATTGAGGCTCAGCTTGAGGGCGTGACAAATAATGTACGACTACATCTGGAACTCAACCACGCTTCAATTGCAGATGCCGTTCAAAAGTTTATCAGTCGTAAAGTCGGAGACCTAGCCAAGAGAAAGCGGTATACCGAGTCGGCACGTGACGCTGTTCTGCAACACCTGCTTGCAAAAGCTAACGACACTTTCTTGTGGGTTTCTCTCGTCTGCGAAGAGTTGGGGAAATACAATGCTTTGCCTCATCACACCCAGAGCATTTTGGAATCTTTCCCTGCTGGGCTTGACAAACTCTATCAGAGAATGATCAATCAATTACTCGGTTCCAGAGACAAAGACATTTGCAAATCAATCCTTGCCGTCGTTACGGTTGCCTTTGAGCCCCTGAGCTTGGCAGAGCTAGCTGCTTCCGATGAGAAGCTTACATGTTTCCAATCAGATCCAGAAACATTGTCCAGCATAATCAACTGCTGTGGTTCATTTTTGACCATTCGGAACAATATCGTGTACACAGTTCACCAGTCAGTCAAGGACTACTTGCTCACTTCGTCTGTCATCTTTCCTTCAAGCATTGCAGAGCAACACTACTCTATCTTCCAGAGTACCATGGGCAAGATGCAAGAGGCCCTTCACAGAAACCTCTATGGCCTGCATGACGATGCTCTCTATATCCATGAAATATCCAAACCTCTCTCTAGCTCACTGGATTCCATTCGCTACGGCTGCATCTATTGGGTTGATCACCTTCACAAATCGACTCCTCAGGCGATCGAAAATGGTTTAACTTGTAACCTAGTTGAAATATTTCTAAAAACCAAGTATCTTTACTGGTTGGAAGCAATGTCATTACTGCGTTGTGTTTCAACAGCGGTCAGAATGATTCGGAAACTGGGATCTGGCTTGGTACGTATTGTTCTGCAGATCCTCTATCAGACTCTTGCTGATTTCCTAAACAGCTAGAAACAGCATCAAAAGAGCTGAAGGAATTTGCTCAAGACGCTTTGCGATTCGCACTCTCGCATAGGGCAATCTGTGATACCGTGCCGCTCCAACTTTACGACTCGGCCTTAATATTTAGTCCTGAGCGCAGTAAAGTAAGGCAAACCTTTATTGGCGAGATTTCTGCCAGTATCGTGATTTCCCCGTCTTCCTTTGAGCATTGGGACGGTTTGCTTTTCAATACCCCTATGATTGCAGATCTTAATAGTGATCTCAGAGCTTCACCTGGCGGTGAAAGGCTCGCAATGAAAGACAATGCCAGAACCACCATACCCATATTGGACAGTTTTACCGGAGAGATCATTACAAAGATTCAGAGCCATCTGTCGTCCCAATCCATTCTAGGCTTTGATGCTGAAGGAAAGCATCTGGCAGCAGTGAGTGACTACCCTACTGGAACAACTGTTATGATTTGGAACATACACACTGGCCAGCCCTTACAAACATTTGAGATTCCTTCTGGCATCGCGGTCCTCTCTCATGACAGGATGTCTCTCTTCTTGTTTGAAAAGTCTGGGCCTGTGCAAATCTTGGATCCGTGGGATGGATCTGGCAAATACACTCTGGATCTACGACGTCGAGGACAAAGAATCGAGTGGATCGATTTTGGCAGTACCAAATCTGGTGCGCCATGTCTTCTCTCAATCATTTCAACAGCAAAACCATCTGATCATTTTAGAAAACACTCCAAAGTCGTTGTTCTGAATCCCGAAACAGGCGACGTTATAGCGAGTGCGCCTCTTGCAACTGGAATGCATGACTATCAGGCAGCTCTGAATCCTGACTGCAAACGCCTCCTCATCGCACTAAGTAGAGTAGGGTCGTGGTTATGGGATGGAGAAATGCTTGCAAACTTGGATGGTATATTTGGGCGTGATGAATTCCCTGCCTGTTATGCCATGGCCTGGGCGCCGGATGGCCAGTCATTCGCTATGGCCACAGATAATGCAGTCGTACTGTGTGACCCGACAAATCAAGCGCAAATCGCTCGAATACCGTTACCAAGTCATAGCTATACTCGCCTATGCTATGTAAGTGGAACTACTCTGGCCATATTAGACTGGGGATCGCTCAAAATGTTGGACCTTGGCTCAACATCAAGCGAAACCACCTTTGTTTCTGAACAGCTATCCAACCAAGTTCGCGACATCAACCCCGGTCCAAATGGAGAGCTTGAACTATGCAGACAGTACGGGGACAATGAGATTCTTGTTCCAGCGATTGACCATACCAATACACTCCGCCAACTTCACATCTCTGGCTCAGCAGATGCCAAACATTTGGGAGTATTTTCGCCAGACCACCTATATGCTTTCGTTGATGGACGTGGATTGATCAACATCTGGGATACTAATTCGTGCCTTTACCTTCACAAACTACGAGGGCATACCAATGATACTGGATTATCAGACATCGCTATCGAATTTGATTTGTCAGGCCAGCTTGTATCTGCCAACCACGAAGATGGCAGAATAAGGATCTGGAACCCGATGACAGGCGATTGCTTGCGTACATTTGGATCTCAGCGCTGGTACGAAGGTCTTTCCATGGCTGCTTCCGCCGACGGCTGTATCGCAATTGGGCCCTATGGCGAGAATACCTTATATACTTGGGTATCAGGGCAGGTCGGTGGAAAAAGGACCGAATGGTCCATCGCAGGGGACCCAATGAGCTTGTCATTCAATTCGAGAGGTTTGTTGGCGGTGTTGTGGCACCGGATCAGAGGAAAACCGCGTGTCAGTATCCTGGACGTGAGTCTCGGTACATGCCTTAGGACATATTGTCTTCCGGGGGTGGGTATTCTCCCATATGCCAAATTCGACATGGGCTCCAACCTTCGAATAGATGTAGGCCATGGTGTTCTAGACCTGGATCTCGAAAGCATTACAGAAGTCGAGCAAGGGGTGGAGGAAGAGAAGTTTAAAGTCCACAGTCGAAATGACCAACCAGCTGTCTGGAATCAACAATTCCTGGCATTTAGGTATACTGCTACCGAAGCATGGCTTATGAGAGGTTCAAAGAAGATATTGTGGGTACCTCAATCAGCTGCCAGTAGCGTCATGGTGATACCGAACTTTGATACTGGGGCGTCAGTGGTTGCGATGGTTCATAACTCACATGTCTTGATTATTCATATCGCAGGAAGTTAGATTATATTAGATTGAATCATAGACTCTATACCTACTGCAGTGCGGCTTTGATATCCTGATCTATAAGTTAGACCTCAGTAGCTATTCTTATAAAAGACATAGCAGGCAGATTCAACTTAGGTCCTAGGCCATGAAGTTTCTGAAAGCCTGGTGATAGCTATAGAGCCTATATAGAAAGATAAATCCCGCATAGCTGTGGAGAAAATCCTAGATTTCCTTGTTATCAGTGCAAATAAAGACCACACAAGCCACAACAAATGCTTCACAGTAGAGAAGATTTATAAAGGCATTAGGATCGAGAAATCTATTAGGTTAATGCAAAAGAAAGAACACACGCTTTTGACTAAGATTGATATGAAATAAGCCGCGGCAAGATAACTAACCAGCCGCCGACGTAGCGATGACGCCCGGTGGAGCGATATATTAGAGAACTTCCAATGTTGCTGAAAGGGTAAATACAACTTATTCCTTTTGTCTATATTGCTGTTCCTTCTTGTGAAGTCTCACGCCATCCGCACCAGAAAGCTCAAGCATTTCTTGGGCACATCAGCTAGAGTTACTCTTTCTTAGAACGTACTCTTGTATTGAGCGGTATATAACCATCGGTTTTACAACTGGTATAAGGACTTATGTAATAATTAGTGCAAGTGGCCACTATCGATAAAAGCAAGACTTAATACGAGAGTCAGTCCGGATTCTGTGGTGCATCACGGTTGGAAGAAGTCATAGACTTGGGTCTGGCAGGCGCATCACGACTAGAGCAGAGGATCTCATCTTCGGTGGGCATCGTCCGTCAGTATATGGTCACGGGACTGGTAGCCGTGCGCTGCGGCTTATGCTTAGTCGGCTTCGGATCCTGGGTCCTCACCTGAGACTTGGAAGTCCAAGTCGTAGTACTAGCCTGCTGATCAGTAGGATAATTGGCGGTCAGAGAGCAAAGCCGCCTTGCATTGGCTTTGGTATGAATCTTGAGGAGTCCAAGGCGATTACTCACTGTTAATGGCGAATGAGATATGTATTCTCCGCTTAGTAGTCCGCTCTCTGCCAGAACATGGCTGTATACCGCCATGTCGCCAGTGTTGCTGTTGATGCACCTACTGGCCAACGTCCTCTCTCGACCCTCTCCCTTCGTTAATACTAAGGATGATCGATCAAAATGACAAGAAGTTCGCCAGCCGCGGCAATGTCTTCGCTCAGAGCGCCCCGGTGGAAGAGCATAGGGAAGTTCTCATTCGCAAACTAGCAGGTACTCAACCAGGAACCTCGACAGACACTTGCGCTCGACGCTCGCTACGGTTTCCTCCTCTGTTCAACGTTGACCCCGCCTTCAGTTTGACCCTTATGGAGGCTCTAGTGCCACAGCCTATTGCAACTACCAAGCCAAAGCTTACACGGGAAGGGAAGAAGAACAACTGTCTCATCAGCGACTTATTCACCAGGAAACGGGCTACAAAGCTAGGACGCCGACCGGAAGACGTCGCCATTCTCCGGCCACGACAACCCACTTTTATAAGCGACTTCATCCGTAGCCATGCGCAATCCTGCGCTCGATTCACCGCGCGGTCCATATCATCGATGCGATTAGTAACACAGCCAGGAACACCAGCACCACATAGAAATTGGTTACTGTATTGTCGAAGGGGATCTAATTGGTGATAGATCTAGTCCTGTTGTGGTATATGAGCGTGCTCGTGGATACAAGACAAGCTCGAACAAGGTCAGAGCCGCCCTCGTCTTCGTATAGCCATCACAACAACAGACCCTGCTGAGACCGTTCAGACATTTCGGAAGACACTTGATCCATATATCAAGCCACGGGAGCAAGCCAAAGATAAGTTGGTCACTACAGGTCCAGGAACATGATGAAGCGCACTGAGACTAACTTGCTGATTACCAGACCTCGCTCAATGTACACCTACTATAAGGATATTCATCGCCTTACTGATTACTCGATTCTACGACAAACAAGCATATGCACCACCACTCGATCACGATATCCATGACCCGTGCCACCGGGCGAGGAAACAGCCCTTACCACGTACTCCCAGTCGAGCATGTCATCAAAGCCACTGCACGACATGGTGATGGTGACCACAGCGATAGCGATAGCAAGTGACAAGAATAAGATTACGATGAGCAGCCTGGTCCTCGAGCAGATCATGCCCTTGAAAATACTTGAAACATCCCAGGTTTTGGTGCGTTGAGAAGAAATGGCCCCCGTAAGTATCTTCCTCTGACGGCTCCTTCGGCAGCTACATCTCGACCTCGTGAGACGGCGGTGGCTCTGTATCAAACGAGACGGGAAATTCCCTCCAGATTATGGAACTGGCACAGACTGTGGCCCTGAGAATGACTTGGTCTGGCACCGAGGGATGGATCTGTGACTTTATTGGCAACTCCGATGCGGCACGCCAAGTGGCCTGCATCCCTGCGTGCAAGGACCGCTATAACATTAGCATGGGTGCTTGGATAGCCAGGTCAAACGACTTCCATAGACAAGGATGCCATTGGCGATATCGACGCCGCCGCCCGAGTCCAAGCAGTGACTCTTGGCCTTGTCGAGTATGGCCTAGGAGAGGGACATCTACTACTACTTCAGCAAGCTGCGAAGATAAGAGAAGCAGCGCAACCTCTATCACTACCCAAACTTGCTGCCACCCGCCGTAAGGACACCGGGACTCCCCCGCCGCTCAACGTGTAGATATCGATACCCTCAGTGATAGACCCTGAGTTGCAAAGGCTGCTACCACTGCTCTTCAGCAAGAGAACCCTATTTTGAAGGAGACCGCTACAGGTTTAGAGAGGGAGTGCGACTGCTACTTCATCAAGATCCGGGATATGGAGCTGAAGAAGCCAGAGGATGTTTTGTATACGGTCTCTTGATCCACAATTCAATTTTCTCTTACACATTACTGGTAATATCGCCACATCCTATGCTTAAAATTCCGTACTCACATACTTTCCTTCTGGCTTGGAATAAGGTCCACTGGCTGGTCTATCAACTCCATCTCTTCGTTTATGTCGCCTTTGGTGAGAACGTGAGCCAACTTGCGTGACGCCAAATGATGAACCCACTACACAACAGCACTCATCTTCAATAACTAGGAGAGGTGATCATGGCCCTCTCCTGGCCATATCGAGCAGACTTGCCATTGGTCCACTTTTTAGGCGCCTGATGAGTGAAAAAAATGTTCATAATAATTATTTGTTTCTCTCAATCAAACTTAAAGTTTCATTCATATAATAAACACTGGAGCGATTTCACATAGGACAGCTATGTTGTAGCTGAATCAGATTATATCAACTGATGGTTTTCGAGGGAAGTTCGGGAATCCACTCCCGAATTACCACGAAGACATTTTGGACGTCACTGAGCTGCCTACAATCCAAGTCGACGTCACAAAGAGGCCGAAAAGGGCCACCATCTTACAAGTAGTGATACCAGCCACGGCATCTATCAGGTCAGCGGCCTTGATTATTCAATACTGTACAGAGTTCTTAGCACACTACGTATTATCATGGGTCTTCAATGTTGTCTCATCGCACCTTGCAAACGAGTTATTGGGGCCATTTAAGTAACGCTCGGGTGGACCAAGATAGCCCTGACAAACAAGGCATCCCAGAAAGCGATACCTTAAGCGGAAATCTGCTGATCTAAAGTATCGTTAACTGTCAACACTATCTCTCTTCAAGGTCAAACACCAGATTCAATAGCTGAATTCCCCGAAACACCACTGGTTATCAAGGTTGACAGGCCGGATAACGAGATCTCAGATTCGGAATCGAATTAGTATGTAATCGATGGGATCTTCTGGTACCAAGGAAGTGCCTTGGTTCAAGAGAAGCCCCTGTTTAGCGTCCAAATGCATAGTTTCCGTTCTCGCCAGATCACCACTCAGCGAGACCTTATACGGGGTCGCCTCATCCTTAATGATTGGCAGGATAACTTGTATACTTCCTTTTAGCGTAGGGAGGGGTCCAGAATCATGGTGTATCGCATATGGTGTAGCGAAAGAATATTCTCCCCCTACGACGAGCCCCTGGTCGACCTGACCTATCAGTAAGTTATTGGGGGGAGGGGATCATTTGCAGGTACATACCAAGCACTGATGCGTTTGCCTTGGTATCCAATTAGGGCCAGGCCATTCATAGCAATACATTTCAGTTTCCCCTGGAACAGTAGAAGGCATGGGATTATACCCACGAAGCCGCTCCCCTAGCTCCGATATGGTTGACTGTAGACTCCCAGATAGCTTAATGACGCCATAGCGTTGCACAAGGGACAATGGTGGTGCTATAATGGGTAAAGGCGGAAGACGCGGAGCGAACCTTTTGGTTCTGATTGCATTCTCGAAGACGCAATATTCACTCTCCCCTAAAAGTTGGCTGTTGAGGGCGTTTTGGATCTTGGCAAGACTAACGGAGATGAATTAGCTGGCGTAACGTTCATGACCTGTGGAACCTACCTAAGATCAGGGAATGCATAGCGGACCAGGAAAGGGATGTAAAGCAGCAAAGATCCTTGAAACTCAGGGGGGGGGCCTTTGAACGAGAAAAGAAGACTTGAATCTATCTGGATGCTCTCCGTACTGCCGTAGATGTGACCGCTGAGCCGGTACTAAGTCGTCTTCATTAATGAATTATAATCACAAACCTTATCGCAACATACTGTAGAGAATGGCTTCAAAAGCACGGTGTAAGAGACCTTCCAGATATAGCTCGTCTTGGACTTTAACTAGTCTCACCACTGATTTCATGTACCTCTCTAGCATGCCGTCGTTGACATCAGGGTTATCAAAGACGTCTCGGATCCTAGAGTATACGGTTTGCCTCTGGGTCGCATCGCAACAGAGAACAGTATGACACATTGCTAAGAAAACAATCTCATAGAGATACATCATCTTCGACGCATCAAGTAAGCCTGCCAACGTGTCAGACATCTCCTCTGCGGATCCGAAGCCATGCTGCTGTCTCGCTGCACGCCAAGCATCCTCGTTCCTTGGGGCAGTCTCGGCTAGTCTCTTCCAGGTGGGTTCATGAGTGCGTTGACGAGGGGGGCGTGGATTAAGGCGAAACTGACTAAAGGAGCCCGGGGATGGTTTCCCGTGTCCTGTGCCTATTGGTATTCCGCTCATCTTTTGGTGCTGGGAAATTTAAGGCTGGCGGCTCATTAAAGGAGCGGGGAAGAGAAATGCCGCATGTCTAAATTAGGAATAACCCATGGAAGCCAACTAACTTCCCCTACGCCGACGCTTATCTTTATTAGGAAGCTTTCTGCATCTCAACTCTGATCTCAACACCTCAACCCCACTCACCTTCAGCGTTGGAAGTAATAGTAGGTCATCTGAAACCAAACTCGAACTACATAACGATACGATTGCCGTTCCAAGGCCTCTAGCCAAGCCACGCTGAGAATTGCTCCCCTTTTAGCAAGTGTGCTGTCAGTCCTCTACTTTACGGTTATTGCTCTTCGTAGTTGTCCTCTTACATAGCCTCCAAGGCTTTTTTCTGTAGTATTGGTACCAGTAAGTTAATCCCAAAAATATGCCTAATAAGCCACTTTAGTGGGGAATTTCCAATCACAACAGACTACCCCGCTTTCAGAGTCATTGCATCCAGCCTGGTTCTTAAAATCAGCCAATTCGGCTTTCTCCTCTGCAAACCCTTTTTCTTTTAAATTTTATAAACGATTTTATAATCGAAAATGGATCCAGCTTCATTAGCCATAGGCGTTATTCCGCTAGTACTACAGCTAATACAAACGACAAAGGCAATCAGAGACTTGGCCTCGGCATATAAATCAGCAGAAACGCAGCTTCAGAGTCTTCTCAATAAGCTCGATTACATCGAAACCATTTGTTGTTCGCTCCAAGAGCTTCTTCCAGGGCTTGAGGATGAGTGTAGATCCCGAGGTCATTCGGTAGAAATTCTTTTCAGCAGTCTATACCGCATTATCTCTGCCTGCTACGAGAAAGTCTCAAACATTCATCGGATTCTTGTTATGGTTTATGGCAAGCAGAAAGCAAGCCGAAACCCGCTTAAAACTATTGGTTCACGCTTCTTGCATCACAAGGGACAATTGCACGCTTGTACTGATGAGTTGGATGGTTTACTGTCTTTGCTTCAGTTGCAAATAACCTCATTGACTTTGTAAGCGATATCTTTGCCCTGGTCAAGTATATATTAATCGTATAGGGCATTGAAGATACGGCCGCCTCGGAAGACAGTCGAATTATCTTCTGCTACCTTTGGTTCGTCAGAAACTTGCGAAAGAATATGCTCTGAGGTGGCTTTAAAGCCACCTAGAGCGCTTCATCCGAAGATCCATAAGTTGCAAGTTACTACCAAGACCTGGAGACAATCTTGGGATGGAGTGGCCTTTCTTCAGAGTACAAAGGCGCAGACAAAGAGCACAATACTCACAAGCCCTGAATTCTCTGCAGTCCAGAACGATTCTACCGTCACCTTGGGCATATCGTTGTTGAACTGGCATGTAAAATTCACGATGCGACAAGGAGCCCTTTCCCCTTCTAGCTTTTCGTTTCAACTACCTCGCGTTATTTCTCTATTCAACAGAGGAAGCTTCTTCGGTGAAGGGGTAGTACAGGCTTTTGAGAATGACAATCTTGAAAAGGTTCAACAGCTCTTTAGGGAGGGCATACTTACCCCTGCCACGATTTTATCAACTTATGATTATGATCCAGATTATGAAACATCCTTATTAGGTGTAAGATCCCTTTCAAATTATTAACAGATCCGCCTTCTGATATATAAGCAGCTAGCGGTCCTTACAAGAGCGAGCCGTCTCCTTAAGTTTCTTATGACTCAGACTTCTGATTTCTTTACTAGGTAAATACCATGAAGGTGCAGTCATCTGAAGTTATACACTAACTTCCCAGATCACATCTTTCCAGTCCTTCTTTTAGCTTTTTACTAGATCATGCTGAAGATCCGACACAAATCATCGAATATATCAACCTACGAAAAGATTTCATTACTCCCGGAGAGTTTGGCCAGATTTTAACAGCATTTCATACACCTTCTGTTACAAGACGGTGCATAGAGGCCTGTCGACAGTACTTCGTCAACGAGTGGGAACCTTTCAATGACGCTGTTTGGGAGTACATCAAGGATTATTTCAAGCGTCTCAAAATCGGGCATTTGAAGGGATGGGCTACTTTAGTGGCTGACGCTATCTCTAGAGGCTTAAATGTTCATCGGCGCCCTTCACTGCCAAGGTTGAATGGTGTTTTTGTCGGGATACTACATTATCACCGCGATAGTGGTTCCATTTTGGCCCAGATGCATTACTGGATAGACATGCTGGAACTAGCTGGTGTCAACACGGAGGACCACGTGAGGATCGAAACTGACTTTTGCTTTGCAACTTGGGAGGAAACCCCACCTTGGATCAAGGAGGACTCTACCTCGAATTACAGACGAATCCTGACTATGGTGGAGTCAAGAGGTAGGCGACTTCCATGTTGGGTTCAGACAGCAGAAGAAGAATGCCCTACAAGGCACTTGCTGAATGAATTTCAACACTTTATGACTCCAGTCACATTCTTTAGTCCGTATATGACTACTGGGGAATGCATAAAGCAGTACGAAGCTTGGAAGCAAGGGAAGATCTGGGATTTTATCGATGGAGATGAGAGGCTCTCGGACGGATGGCCATTTTGGTATCCTTTGCAACAATACCCATTGCACTCGAATGAAGTTAGCAAAGAGGATATTAACTGGCTGAACCGCGAGATGGTCCTCATGGAGAGTCGTTTTGAGCGGAAACAGAATCGCAAGCGGCGTAAGGCTGGGCGCAAGGAGTGGGTTTGGACATCAAGAGTGATTCCAGGCAGCTGGGTAGAGGAGACTGATATCTAATTTCTATAGTTGAACTCTGAAGGTTGAGGATATGATGTAAACTTACATTAGTATTATGTAACTTTAGTATTCCTAAAGTACGAGTATCCTACTGGTCTGATATCTATTGCAGTAAAATCTGTGACGTCGTGGTGATGTCAAATCCACCCCCTTTTGATAGTAATGGATCTTTTTCTCAAGGGCGGCCTCACTTGGACCATGGCGATGGCACTACTGATCTGTAGTATATAATACAACTATATTATTAAAGAGGCATCCTATAAATGTATGAGGTTTATCTAAGATTTCAAGCTACAGAATGCACCTGAGCTGCTCTTGGAGTTGGTTTGTATCGTATAGGCTATTATCCGATTGAGGAAGCGTGTATCTCACTGCTGGGGTCTGTTTGTGTTCATAGGGTGGCCTTGAACAATGAAGTCTTCGGGCCAGAACTTGAGCTCGACACTATTGCCTGAAGCCTCCACCACATCGTGCAGCCGGGCTGATTCAGGCGGGTTGCTCCGGAGGAGAAGGATGCCGTCGTCGCGCATCTGAGGATCTTCTTCAAGCCAGTCTTTAAAGCCATCCAAGGTTTTATGCGGGCCTGACTTGAGGAAACTCTCCAGGCGGCGGTAAAGCTTCGGCCATAAGACCGCCTCTCGCAGGCTTTCCAAGATTGGCATCTTGAGGATGAACAGATCTCCTGGGAAACCGTTTGACCGTGACCAGACGCCCTTGTTTGCCATGCGGGCAGCTCTTGACTTGGTGGCCAAATTTTCGCGTAGATTCCCCGGAAGAGTGTCGTAGAATGCTGGGAAGACGTATCCCCCAGAGAGCAGGGCGGTGTTGACTGACTCATCTACCAGGCTCTCATTCAGGGGAATGTCAGAGCCATCCGAGCCGTGCACGACACCATCGCCTTTGTAGACGAAGCCAACTAGCCGGGTCCCAAAGTTGTCAAAGCCATTGGACAATACATAACCACTGACCTCTTGATCCCCGGAAGTGATTGTGAACGGGGAATCGCTGGAATATGTCATACCCGTAAACCCAAGCCTGTCCAATAGCTCGTCAGGAGCGGCTACGGCTCCCATCAGCTCCTGGCTCTTTTCCAGGGCGTCAATCGCTTCTAAACGGATATTGACACCTGTTTTCTTGATAGGGCTACCAGGAGATCCTCGTCGCAGCTCTTCTGCGAAATCAACGTTGTCAGGCTTAAATCTGATGGTATCACCGTCCGGCTGCATGCTGTTGGCGACAGCGAACTTTCCGTGTAGTAGTCTGAACATCTTGAACGTGCTTTTAAAAGAGAATGCTGAGTTTTATTGAGAATGTGCTGAGGAGGCGTGAACATTGAGTATATATTCTCTGGATGTAAAAGGTGAAAAAGACGACAAGGCCGGGAGAGGGGCCGAATATATACTTGAGGTGTACAATTTAACTACATATTTCTGGGACAAGATTTCTGTAACAACATGTCCTAAAGCGAGCCTTTAAGTTTATCGAATTTAAGGTGAAAACGCCAATTTCCATTGCATGCGCCAAGAACACCTCCGCAAGTTCAGCTCCAGCTGAACGAAATGTGACACGTATGTTTATTGCGCTGAGAAGTAAGGCCAGATGAGCCTAGACTAGCTTGTAGATGGTGGCTAGGAGATGTCAGCATACAGCGAAACGCTATCAAGCTATCACTAATCCCATTATGCACATTCTCATGCACGTGTTTGGGTTGTTTGAACACAGTGACTAAATGACCCATCAAACCTTGATGTGATCTCAGTTGCCGTGCACTTATTTGTTAGTTCAAACTTAAACCATTGTCCAAATGAAGTCGTCTATTAGATGCTAGACGAGGCAGATCTCTGCTGCTTGGGGTTATGGACACTACGGTATAACTGAATACTGCCAATTGGACGTTACCCTGCGAAGTGCTCCGCTTTTCCACGGAAGGTGAGCTAGATTGCCCTCAGTGCCTATGATTATGATTTCAGCCGCACGCATTATACGTGAGGATGGCGAAAATGTGGCTAGCTGAAAAACTGAACCAGGTTAGCGTTAGACGATAACTCAAATGCAACCACATAGCAAACTGATCAGGTTCGGCACCATACAAGACAATATAATTGCATTTTACTTTCCAAAACGCCATATCATGATTACCTCCTGCTTAAAACCTTGGTCTCTCTACTTAAATTTAGCGGTTCATGCAACGCGGCTCCGAAGAGCAAAGTACGAAACTGCTACAGTGCCAAAAGCTGATTGATCTGAGACATACCAACCTTGGCGGATTTTCAGCTCACAGATCATACCATCTAGGAACACTGTGCAGCGGGAAGAGGTCAAATGACGACGCCATGATGAAAAGGGCACAAGTGGAAGTAGTTGTCTATTCGTGAGTCCGCCATTGACTGGCTACAAGTCTTGACCCATGTTGAGACCAATCGGCGGCTGGGTGAAAGATGCCATTGAAAGTACATAAGTCAAGCTATGGGTGGAGTTGCTGTTTGAAGACGATGATACGCAAATGACGGCGGGCTTCTACGTCGATGCAAGTGATCACATGTGCTCTTTACCACGAGCAATATCTACAGCAGCAGTAAAGGGGAGATCTCGTAAGGATATCGTGGACATGTAAATCCGTGTCTTGTCCATATGGCCCTGGCTATGAGTTGGTCGGTCAAAAGCTGGTCGCTATCCACGATGCCAGAGAAACAATCCTCGACAGCGAGGTGATGGGAGGGATGTACTAAGAATGGCTTCCGTTTGAGGTGGCATTTAGGAAAGGCATCCAAAGAGGCTGCGCCAAAAGGTCCCAAAGAGAAATACGTCCAAAGTAAATCGATTGCTGGCTGGCAACGGCTTGTAAACAGACGGGATCGGCGATTGAAAAGTGAGACTTTCCATGCAGGAAGTATAAATAAGACACGGAGGGGTGAGCTGACATTCAGCAAACCATCGAATTTACATTCCTTCGTTTCACCGAGGGAGACAAGTGGCAACTTGGGATGTTTGGTGCAGTGTGTTCTTTAATATTGGTTCCAAAGCGTTCATATTAGCATATTTTCAAGCTAGCCATAAATGATGCTGGTTGACGAAGCCACACTCACCGGCAAGTTGCATTTGAGCTCCAACAGGTACTACAGCGCAGGACTTGGGGCAATAGTTCTGAGGCTGGCATCCTTTCGTGATAGTGCTTAACGATGCCGTTGATAGCAACGCATAATGCGATCAAAAGCCTGTAATTGAGTGGACAATGGTTGACCCATCTGTATTAGGACGGGCATGCAGGATTAGACTTGATGATAAGGGCTCAGGACCGTCGCTGTCTGTATAAGAGGTTATCGCTCAGTCGCTCGAACGGAGGTCAGTACGGGGTACAAGTCAGGATCGATTTCGAAGAGTCATCACTACTAAGCGGATGATATTCCTTGGTGGCATGAAGAAGCTTCCTTCTTAGGGATGGTCGGGGAAGAGAAGTGTATATTTTTAGGATAATGCCTCTCAAACGTTGATGAGCTCGAGAAGTAGGTCTTCGAGGAGACAACCCATAGTTCTTCATCATCTTTGTCTTTTCAGCTTGGGGTCTCTTGTCTGGCCATCCGGAAGGCAGGCTGTAATTGTCAGAGGGATATTGATTGTAATGGCGATCCTTTGATATCACTGTAACTCTCCTAGAGATGACCTAAATTTCAGAGAGCAGAGCAGGCCAACAAACTATGCAGATCATTGTAGAACTATACAGTTTCGAAGAATCCGCCGTAACTGTGGGGGTTTATAACACCTAAAACCTTACAAGGGAGTAACGGGTCATGCTCATTTCGCAATCGCACATAATCTGTCTGGATAGCTTGCCGTCACAGAGCGGTTTACATCATAGCGCAATGTAGCAGAAGCCATGTACGGTGTTGGGCGTATATGTTCAGCTTCGCTGCCTTTGTGCACAAGTATCGCTAGTGTAGCCTTCAGGGGTGCCGATGCCATCACGTTTGATGAACTTTAACTTGTAGATGCATTATTTGAAGGCCTCCAGCAGCACAGAAAGCCAAATTTGTGCCCTTCCCCCAATTCCATTCTCGATTCCTTTCATTGCCTTCGTTCCTGGTTAGTCAATCTTCTTGAACTACCCCTGCCTTATTCGCCTCGGATCTCGGAAGTATAGACTCCTTACTCCTACTATGAAGCCTCTTCGCTCTACTTGTACCAATTTGAAGGACTATGGTGAGGGCGATAAAGCTTTCACACCTCGAGGACTAGAGAGACCATGCTTCGGGCTATTTGTCTTATCTTGGCGTCTTCTGCGTCCTCGCTGCACCTCCAGACCCCTTGCGATCTCATTGATGACTTGACGACTCCATGACTTCCTTTGTATTCGCTTGTTCCCGCTGGCATTACTCATGAGCGAGATTCGGCATCCGTATCGCCGCTGCGACTTGGTGAAGCCCGCGCTGACCATACACTACGGCGGATCACATTTCACTAAGCTCGGATCTTCCTTTCGCAAGGTAGGGCTGGCGAAAATGTTGGAGAAGGTTGGGGGCAACAGTCAAGCGGGGTCAGGGTTGGAGAGCTGATACACAGCCTTGCGGCACCGCCAGCGATGTATCGTTTCCCGAAGTCATCAAGGCGAGTGATTAAGTCAACATAGCCTTGCTCGCTTTGAGCAATGGAGTCTGTGAATCGACCCTTTGACACGTGGTTAGTCTGGGACCTCTGCGTATGAAAGAGAAGATCGCCTTTGGTGAAATGGCTATGTCAGTATAGGTAAACCAGGATTCATTTTCCGCCACAGAATAAATGGCCTTACCATACCGCGCGATTCCACATCTCTCTCCTTCATTTACTTTGCAAATCCCTCTTACGTACTGAGAACTTGACAACTCGTTCTGTCTCTGCCACCCTCAAGGATCTGGCATCTGATGCACTGTCTAATACAGATCATTGCCATTACATATGAATGGGTTGAAGGTGTGATAAATCCCACTGACCTTGCGGATATCAGTGGCAACGTCTTTGCCTTGAGCCGTTTTCCATCATTGATGACGCGATCCTCCAGTTGCGATAGCCACCACTACGCACACTTCCAATAACAACTGCCAACTGACTGCCACCAGCAACAGAAGATAGAACTGACAGCTGATGCTTACACAACCCGCCTTAGTCTAAACTTGCCAATATATTGAACAAGAATAGTGCAAAGAACGTTTGCATCCAAATCCCAATCTGCATCTTGGTACTTTCAACGACGCTTCGAATGCTTCTGTTTCAATACGTGGTATCTGTTGGAGGGTATCGAGACACACTGCCTGGGTGGAAGTGAGGAGGATTCCGTGATACCTTGGATGACTCTTCAGGTTGGTCGTTGTCCTCGATAGCAGGTCTATCTACCATACAGCCTTCTGTCGACCCTTGAAGTTAAAGGAAGAGCTAGGACATGCGGGCTTATGGACCGCGCCCACCGAAACATATATTGGCGAGCAGCGTCAGTGTCAGATCGGACAATTTACCTCACTTGGACTGTATTTCGATTTCCTAAATTAGAAATATTGATCTCGCTAATGTTGCTGAGTTTACGCTTGGTCGGCACGTCTGATACCCTGAAAAACGCCTCTCATGGCGCGAAAAGCGTAGCGATGAACTGGTGAAGTCTCCGGGCACCCATATGTACTTTCCTCCGCGTAACGGTAGTCAAGGTAGAGGCATAGCTGATATGAGGCCGGCTTTGTTTGATCGTGACGCAATTTGCCTCCAACCCTTGCGGGACACCACTACTCATCTCTTGCAATTACTATCGCAGTATAACAGGTGCCCTGGCTTGTATATAAGGGACTTTAGTCTTTTGCGTGCCAAAATTACTTGCCCGAGTCCTTGAGGTTACCACAATAGTGTATCTGAGCCCTGTCTCCCTCTTATGTCCCACAGTCGCAGATAATGGGAAGAATAGCGTCAATTTTGAGGTCAGATGCAAGGGCGGAGAGGAAGAGGAAGGCCTTAATGGTGGCGGCTGAGATACATGCAGGTTGGCGAATTGTCTTTTACTCAGTTTAACGTTGACGATGTGAGGCAAGTGGCCAGTCGAAAACGGGCGTGATAGGAAGAGATGATATAATACTGTCTACCTTGACCTTGGCGCAGAGTTAAAGTTGGAGGTAGGTACGGGAAGGGTGTACGCAGCTAAATAGGGATAGGACTGGATTTGATGCGCTACTGAGTTGATAAGCTTGGGGTTAACACCACAAAATCCTCTAATATCATCTGTGAGCTTGACAGAACGACCGAGCATAGCTATAAGCTGAGATGCCAGAGCCTAGCCCAGTCTCTGCGGGGCATGAAGACAGGTGGGGTCTGATATATTCATGTCATGATCCTCGCTTTTGTTTGGTAACCGCAGTGATATAGAAAAGGGTAATGATCATAAGATCAACCGACTTGAACGAAATGGAGACCCTTTAATTCGGTGAAGATTTAGGAGTCAGCCAATTTGCTATTCCCCTAATCGGTCAGTTCTCAGCCCCGTGCCGATCCAGGGCTTTGTGACCGTCCAAAGAATGCCTGTAGTGGCTTATTGAGTAAGCCGGGATTAGCATGATGCAACACTCATTCTGCACCTGAAGACCACTAACAAGAATCTTTTCCACCGTAAGCCAGGCACGATACATTGACTGGTTATAGGTGTCTGCGCGTATTTAATTGGCCAGTAATTCGCTCTCATGCGACGTAACCAAGGTATGTTTTCTCAGAGTTGAGGATGCTCTGTATGCTGCAACCTTGAAGCACCAATCCCAGTTGAGTCTTTGACTCTAGGGTAATTACCCCTCTGGCTAGGAACCTGAATTGCGCTCTTGTTTTTAGCATCACGACCATTGCGTAAACTTCAATTATGCCTTTAAATTTATTATATTTGCTGAACATAACTACTTAAGATACTTGGTTCGCTTATAACGCTTTGCAATTGATTCTGGCTGATTGTGGTTATCTTAATTATGTAGTAGAACTGATCTGAACTGTAATTTGCAAACAGTTTTGCTCACTGATTTTGATAATTTACGTAGATGAGCTGTACAAAACAACATATCATTTCAATTAGTAAATAGCCCTTTTTCTTTTATTACTATTCGTCATTGGCGTATCTTGTAAATAAATGATTGCCCGTTTCTCTGTGCTCCTCCAGCAGGATCCGCAGCCCCACAAAGTAGCCACTTTCCGTGGCTTGAGCTGGCCAACACGGGACGTGACTTGGCTGAACAAACTGACAGTGAGTGACTAAGTGAGTTGCTGTGACTTATATCATTCACAGCTGCAGGTATGTAACCTTCTACCCTTTCTTATCTTCTATAATTATCTCCAGCATCTACCATAAAACCTATTGCAAAATCATCCTCCTCTAACGTGTCCTCCCTTCCCTAGCCGCCCCTGTCAAGTCCACGGCTACATCCACTCGCCCTCAACCTAGTCATCTCCCAGAAGTTCTCGTTGACTTCGAGTGCAAGGCTAATGCTAGTGAAGGTGGTCCCTGGACCGTCCCCCCACTCGGCAAGAACAACTACACCAACTCCCTAGCAGAACGAAGACATTTTTCGACGATTCGACTACAAGCCCCATAACAGTCAAATAGTTATTTGAAGGTCTGGAATATTACACGATGTCTTCATTCGTAGTGCGACTACCACCTCTGTACAGCTGAGTAACCTGGAACTTGAACGACAGAAGACTATTACTGGGGACTTCATATACAAGATCTGGTGCCTCGGCCACTGACATTGGATTGAGCTCCAAGCCACGGAAGATGCTAAAATAGCCCTTGGGGAATGTTCCGCGTTCTCCAGACGCCCGAGACTCACCTTTTGACGCGGGTCTGTCTTGGGTCGTATTCGAGGTAGCCTACACCCAGGACAGCAAGAAGTTGCGCGGACTGGGCAAGGATTGCATTTTGACTCTAAATGGCAGGATCAAAGCTATCATAGTCTTTGATCTGAACGAGGATAACTCGCCATCGACCATTTGAGTCTAGAGGATTCGCAAGACTCCAAGCGATACTGGCCGAATCAACTTAGGAATTGAACTAGCTGTGTATGAAAGCGTAAGCTGCTTTGCCCTTCTATGAGATATTTCTGACTAATTGAGACTTTCTGACCAGCGGAAAAGACGCCAGTCGATGGTGAGCTGAAACTACATCTTCACGACTTTGGCGAGGGTGAACGCTGTCAAGGTATCGAGAACTCGTCTCTCTTTATTGCATATGACGGACAAGCCATTATCTTGGGTAAGGCTGAGGGAAGAGCCTCCTAGAAAAAGATTGTCTGGAACGAGGGGGTGAGTTTTGACTGGCCATCGAAAGTCATCCACTCCAGAAGAAGACCTGTATTCTGAGGCTACGACTGAGGATGATCCGCTGAGAGATGCAAACTACGTTCCGAATAAGAGTAATTCGGGCTCGGATGAGTATAGGCTTTTCATCTGCATTAAGATGCGATCTGCTGCCAGAGCAAATCTTATTGAAGGGCAAGCACCCCTCCAGCATCACGCAGGAGAAAGAGACAAAATCACCCTTACACGCTCTTTGGAGCATGGACTAGTCCGAACATGTACAATGGCTCTCTGCGATGGGTGCGACATCCTCTAACCTTATCTCAAGTTAGTTTTCTAGTAGATTTACCTGCAGAGAACTGGGCGGTGACTTGAATTCAACTTCAGCATGCATATTGATATGACTGTAACAAGGTCGTACAAGATGCGCCGTGTAGCAAAGTCTTGGCTCTTTTCTTCAATGGTGTGGACTCCTTGGCATCGTCGTCGCCAAACTTGCCCTTCTTACTGTCAGTCTTTTCGCTCAGCGTAGCAGAAGAGATAAATGATATTCCGTCTTGCCAAGCCTTGACTCGTGTTCCAGCAGGAATGGAATCTTCGCTGATAAGAGTAGACTATTCAGCGGTCGGAGTCGGTTCCGGATCCCTACTAAGCGTTGCACTTCTCTTATCTGCAGTTGCTATTGTCGCCCTGTCTATCTCAGGTTCGTCGCCATTAAAAACATTCCAAGAGTCGACGTCGGTACCACTGGACGGGGCGATGTGCGAAGCATCCTCGGCCACCTCATGAATTGACCCTTCGGAGCTTGGATAGACCTGCGACTATTGGGCAGGGTCTTCGTGAATTATGGTGGCTAGTAGATGGCATCGTATCTCTGCTATTGCCTCTCGAAGGAGGATTACGAGCCGGGACGACTTACCTAGCCCGTAGTTAACTTTCTGAATCTCCTTGAGCTGATATGCTGGTTGGAGAGCTTGGTTATTGTCGCCTATGTCTTGTGTTTTCTTGAGTTTTGATGGATGAATGCCCTGGGCAAAGTCGCTTTTGCAGATAATGAGGATGCCAAAGGTCAAAGCAACCAAAGCCCTGAGTCTTTGGAGAACGAGATTGCTGGCTATTGAAAATAGGCATTGAGAAAGGCCAATAAAATCGATTGCGAAGACCTGTCTTTCATGCAAGAATTGCAAATGGAATGCACCCGTATTGGCGATGGGGCTAAGAGTGAATGGGCAATCGCTAATGAACAGGGACTACGGGGGACCAATACCTCGAGACACATCAATTCAGTGACCGAGCAATTGAACCCTGGTGATCGACTACTTGGGTGAGCTATGTTCTTGCGATACATTGCCATGGCTAAGAGTGCCAAGTGGAGGCTTGTAGAACTTGGGTCTTAGTTGGGGGGAAAGGCACCTTCGCTGCCTGATTATCTGGTCCCCTTTGGAAGTTATCGTGAGTGCCCTTCCACGTCGCTTACAGTCAACCCAGTGCCATTATTCGCCTACTAAGGCTCTTTAATAAGGATTGGCAATGGCCTGGAGCGACAGGATCTTGAGTGAGACCGTCTTGTTCGACTGGAGCATGCAGATGGGGTGTCAAGACGTTCGTGGCTAGGGGGGCGTAACGCATACCAGTACTTGTCAGTGTGGGGTCTTTGGGCATGGAGTCCACTTGGAGTGTCCTATAAAGAGTACAAGATGACGGATATCAGCCAGGATATTGGTCAGACTGAGGTACCAACACACCAGCATCTCAAAGATCCTCTACAGGCCAATAGCTTGTAGTAGGGGTACCTGTGATAGCTTCGCACACCAATGGTACCAAAGTTAAGGTATATTGCGTTGAAGACTTCGCTCCCGCGACTGCGCAATGTGATATATTTCCCTTCTTCTGCTTTACCTTGTAGTGGGCAAAGAAATCTAAAGTCCTGCCCTCAGTCTCATGGCCAGTCTCTAAAGAACCCCAACAAACAGATCCACGGCTACTCTGTGTGCCCTTGAACCGACCGCGGTCCAACGCCGCTGAGGACTAAGCCCTCGAGACTGTGTGAGATGAGGAAGTGAAGTTGATCATAGAGTCAGTCTTTCTGGAAGCTGAAGGAAGTCCATGATCTTGTTGCTGACAGTGGGCGGCTTCTCCTTTACCAGTGCACCGCCATTCCCACCAACAGTAATCTTTTAATCACTGTCGTTCAGCGACCGATGAACAAAGCGAAAAGCCTGACGCAAGGCTTCAGTATCTAGATAAATTCGGACCTTGATTTTCCTTGGCTTCGACCTCAACATCTAAGGGCCGTTTCTCCTTTTACAACAGCGGCCAACTGCAACTAGCCCAGCATCGCAATGGCCATTCCATATTATACAGTCGGAGCTTAATCGAAGCTCAAGTTAGACCCGCAGTCACAATGTAGCCTCGGTGGCGATCGTAAAGACAGGTATTGCGGTGCAGGACTCGGGGCAATGGATCTGAAGTTGGCGTTCTTTTCTAAATTACACTGCAGGATCTATTCTATCGCAATCCAACACATTCCAATCTTCTCCATAGATGTCCGCTCAGATGCCCAAGCACACCAATTCAGCTTGCTCTCGGTTGCCCAGTCATGTCGTATGGTCATATTCAGAGTATTCTCGCCCTCTGGAAAGTCGATCCAATTCAGCGCGGTAAACACGCTCGGGATCCTCTGGAATGAACCTCCATAGAACTCGGCTTCGGACCATGGAGCACCGGGTAAGAAGGTTGACGTGCCCGCTTTGATGATACCTCCTTCTCCATCCTTATCCTCAGACCATGCTAACCAGGCGACACGCGCACCCTCGAATTGACGGTCGTTCCACGTGTCAATATGGACTTTCATGTCTTTTTTGGTGACATCTGAAACATATGTCCCTAGACTACGGTGTCCGAGGGGCTGATGTATTTCGGTGAACCAAACTGCCACCTTAGGAGGCTTGTTAAAGGGTGTAGCAAATGTAACCTGCACAGTCGCGTTCTGTGTAGCCGCTCGTCCATCAGGATTATCACTAGCGTCGACATACTCGAGTTGGAAAGGAATCCTGCCGTTGAGAAGTGCAAGGACATTAGCCTCGAGGTCCCAGGTCTCGTGGAGGAACGACTTGAGAGATGTTGTGTACCCCATTCATTGACCGATGACACGCTCAGGGCAACTCTGGGGGAGTTGGCGTGTTCAATATAAATGATACGGAAGCCGTAGATAACAATGGGGACGATAGGAAGGGGCTTGCGGTAGGTTTGCTCAAACGTGGCACAGCGACCCGCGACGCCGTCTTGCCAGCCAAGACGACCGCGACAACCAATGATTTGCTCTTCAGGCGCGGTGACAATTGCAGACGGATCAGTCTTTGATTGTTCGGAGCCTGATTCTGTTTTATCCTAAACGAATCTTGTCAGTACGTCAAACTCAACCGAAGATATCTACTAACTTCTTTGTTGCCCCAGATTGGGGCCAAGCGATAGATACCACTCTGAGGGTTCAAGCTGGCTGTAGTGACCGCATATCCCCAGAATCCTTTGACATGAGAATTGACAATCAAGGGATCGAAATGAGCCAACTCAATGTTCTCAAACTCTACCCCATCTCGCGTTGCGGTTCCCGTCTTGGTCTGTTCCCAGTCCTTGGAGTTACCCTCAAGATCAGGGCTACGATTAGTATACAACCTGAGAGCTGTGACCCGCCTTGCACCACTGTTGTCGCCTTTGACAGTCGCCGTTTCGATGGAGCAAGCAATGATCTTCTCGTTTTTCTCGGCTCTCAGGGTTAGGAACACCTTGTAACTGGCTCCCGGTGTTCCCATTGTCGCAGTGAGACCATTGGCGTACCTGAGAGCAATAGCGCTTACCACGCCTTTGTGGATTTCCACTGTGATTGTTCGCAGACTAAAGTCAGGCTTCACAAAGTCGAGGTTACAGAACAAGACACCAAAGGACGTGCCAACCATGGGTGCAAGTCTCTGATGCTTACCAATATCAGGTTGGTAGTCGACATGGCTGGCAGCCTTGGCGGCCTCATCTGGCTTGACATTCTCATCCTCAGGATTGTCGAGTAAGCCAGGGAACACTTCGTCGGTATCTAAGATCTTGAGATTGGGTAGTTTTGCCTTGCTGTTTACCACAGGAAGACGTTCTGTGAACACGATAGGACTCTGGAAAGCTTCAGGTCGTGTTTCCTTGGCTGCTAAGCTTGGGTCACTGGCTACCTCGTCGACTTCGACAACGATCTTTACCATCTGAAATCTGCATGCTCGAAGGGCTAGATCTATCCCTTTAATGGTCGCTAGAAAGGGGAGTTCATCGTAAATCTCGGAAAGTGTCGTCTTGTCAGCAAATTTACTGACGCTATCGTCCCAGCCCTTGAACACCTTGGTTCCCGCTTGGATATCGGAGAGATCGGTTCCGAGGTTTCGATAAATCTGTATGCATGAGAAGATGAAAAAATGAGGGAGAATGGCACAGGCGCCTCACGTTTTTGTAGTCCATATAAGCATCCAACAGAGCGTTAGTATAGATAGCGGCGTTTTCATAAAACATTGGGCCGAGAGCAGGGGGTTTCAAAGCCATGAAGTTACGTAGAGACTCGTACTTGGTAAGAATTGCACTGCAGCATGGAATATCAGTAAGCTCTTTATACTGAGCTATACAGCGAGTGACTTACCAAGTTCGTTGGGGTGAGCTTGCTACTAGGTCAGGAAACTTGGCTGCAGTTGCCATCAGAGTCTGAATCGTCCATGGCTGGCTCACTACAGAGAACCAGGCCTTAGCAAACGTCCCAAGGCATGAGTCGTCGACTTACTTCTTGATATGGCCACTCCCAGACCAGCCAACCTGGATCGTTGTCTCGGTTTGTGAAGAGAAGTTACTCTTGTCTATATTGACATTGGCATTGGCCTTGACATCAGCAGCGCCAACTAGAATAATATTAATTTACTAATTGTTTACTCTTTATAGTTATTATTATAATAATAATAATAATATAACTATTAAGATCTTATAAGTTACTTATGCCTTTAGGTACTAACCTATGGTGATGATAATTCTTATCTAACTGACTGTAGTTATCAACCTTTAAAAACACTTCCAATTTTGCATTCCCATGCTCTGAGCCAATATCCATGGCATTAGAAAGTCCAGTCTTGTCAGAATTGATGACTGCTGAGCTATCCATCATGAGACTTGCCACTACCGGGTCATTAACTGGTTTAACCCTGCACCTTGACTGCAATGCAAGAAGGAGTACGCCAGAGACCACCAACAGCGCGTTGATACCGAGCCACGCATACATCCGCCACGTTGAGACCCGGACTTTGAGCAAGGAAGAAGGCTGCCAGACGTCGGTTTGGGTTGGATATTCTGGATCAGAGAAATAGTCCGTGAGTGAGCTCCAAGCTCCTTGGTAAGCTTGAATCAGAGCGTTGCGGAGGTAAACTTCCAAATCGCCATTCTGTGTCTTGGGATCGGACAAACCAAGGGCTGTCATTAGACCCTGAACTTCAGGCATCAGACTAAAGACTTGCTGGATAAGGATATCTGCTGCGATGTTTGTAGTCTTTGCGACGAGAACTCCGGATGACAGAAAGCAGATGGGTTCAGATGGCGGCCGTAGATCCCCTTGATAGCACTGAGTTACTCCTGCGTTTACAGTGAGTTTTGCGACAGCTAAGCAATCCGTGTAGTTGTTATTCCAGCTGACATTAATGAGTTTTATTCCATTTGGTAACGGGTCGAAGTCGCTAGTACCGTTGTGGCAGTCGTAATTAGATCCCTCGCCCCCATTGAAGTTGCGTGAGATATAGATCGCGGCATACTTGGTTCCGGAGAATATCTCTGCAGGCGGAATTACAGTATTGGATAGTGGCTGCCAAGGAGTCTCTTTAAGCAAGGCAGTATTTCCAGGAAGAACTTCTGATAATGGTCCAGATGGGCTGGAGATGTTCAAGTATCCACTAAGGGAATCCGTCACAGCAGCCTGTATCCCAGAGGGGAGAGTTTCACCCTCCTGAACCCATGCAAAGTTCTCTATGTCGAAGACAGGCACCGTTGCATTTCTCAAAACCGTCACGTTGGGGTATGATTTCAACCGCGTGACTATACGTTGGGCTGGATTCATGTGCAGCCCCCCGCTTGCATTTACCATAGTCGTAGAAGCCAAAAATGCATGGCCGGCTGCCAGCTTGACTCTACCATTGCGAATGTCAGGATACATCGTGTACCGCTTCCAAGGATCTAAAAGAGCTGGTGCACCACTCAGTGATGTAGATGAAGTAGAGGAATCGTAGACAGTCGAAGGTACCCAGGAGAGGGAACCAGACGCGAGTGGGTTTGCGATTTGAGCTGGCCAAGCGAGAAGCAAGATAACAGTCACAGCTACTCTCGTGCCTGTCTGTGAGGATGACGACCGGAAAATGCTGGGTATTGGTGCTTGCCACGAAAATAGGCGGCCGGTAGTAGCAGGTGAGAGACCGGTCTTCTCAAGAAGTATCAAGGCACACCGCCAGGCAGCGAGCGCTTGCCATGTAGCACAAATGAGTTTACCGATAGCCATCGCCGCTGAGAAGAGGGTCGTAACGTCCGACTGTGTAAGTCTAGTCCCGGGGTCGTATGAGCCGTCGATTTCAAAGGACTTGCCATTGAGCCAGTGAACCGCGCCGAATGTGATAGTGGTGATGTAAATGAGATAAAGGGGAAGCAGGTACCACTCTCGAACGAATTGCAACCAAGGTCGTCGACTGCAAGCCTCAACACAAACATGTTGTCTACCAATAGTATCTTCAGATATGCCAGGACGATCCTCAAGTGAGTATTGATAAGGAGGGTTATAAGATTCCATTTAAGAGGATTTAAGGAGCTTGAATGAAGGCCCTAAAAGGGTTGGTGGAACTGTGAATCGGATAAAGCCAAGGTCGAAACCTTTCAGATCCCTCGCCAATGGCCTGTCAAGGTCTGGGTAGAAATGAGGCAAACTTGCTGTTGACTCCTGACATCCTGAATATACACCCTGAGGTGGTGATGAGCACAGCCTTGCTACTGGATCTTGGACAAGAACTAACGCCTATAGCTCATAGTACCTTAACATCTGGGACTTGTCATTCGAGATGAAGACGGATAAAGAGTAGGGACCGTGGAATCAGCAAGCCCGCTACTTTTGGTAGTGTCACTAACAGGACTCAGCTCTACTGGGATAGAGAAGTAGCGATTCATGTCCGGGTCCTAACCATGGGCGCTGCATCGTAACATTCTGAATCTCATCAGTTTCTAGGATGAATGTCCGAGGGAGAAGAGTTCAATGGGATGCCCTTCTGGAGAGGGCTCGTGTCGGGCTTTTCAGGGCGCTCTCTGTCGAATAAACAGGATAATGAATCGCCATGCAATCGCCACGCATTCTTGGGGGCACCATGAATGCTTTCCACTGTAGCTGACTAGCAAATTGACCTTGCGGTGAACGTTTGAAGGGCATACGACCGAAGATAAAATCGTCTTGTGACTGGATCATCGTCTTCTGATCCAGGATATCACTTTGTCTCCAAGTCTGGCGAATATACGGTTATTACAGATTCAAAGGCGTGCCCGTAATAGACAGCACCATTATCTTTGGCTGTACCTTTCTTGACTTTACTGTCTGCTTTATTGCTCTCGTCCTCCTGCCGCTTCATGTGGGTAGGGGAAAAAAAGGAAAAGAGGAAAGTGTGAATAGATGAAGTATCTTACTTGACCAACGGAAGAGAAGAGTTTGTTTGTACCAACGATAACGAATGGTCATAGCAACTTGCCCAGACGAAGCTGCGCAGTATCGAAGTATACGATCTCCTAAGGTATCGAGGCCACTATCCGCCTATCTCATTCTGATAGCGACACTGTCCTATCGTATATTATCCTACACTCGAAGAGCCTCGACGCTGCATGGCGTTTTGGGGATGGAGGCCTTCGGGAACGACGACAAGGTGTAGGTATTTCTGACAGACCTCAACATCACCCTGGAATCAAGTCGCCAGTCTTGTTGCTCATTAAAGGGACTGCCACGTTCGCCATCTCGATTATGAAGGCTGGACTGAGCAGGAGTAGGAGTCTGTTTGGTCATTGGCACATGGCGAGCACGTCAACCCTGTACGGCCGGTTGGCATGATTTGCATAGAACCAACATGTTGTGTCTCTTCTATTCACCAGAGAGGACTAATTAATAGAGTCTCACGAAAGTCGGTCTTGGAGAATTCTTAATGATCCTAGCTCGTCTGGATGAAATACTTCAGACCTTCGGCGTCTAATGCGTCGTCTATTGATTTGTGCGACAGACAGAACTATTGATAAAGGTGTTGATCTATGTGGAGCTTCTAAAGGCTGGCAGCTGCGGAAAACGGTGCTGCATGCCATGCCTCACTCGGCGTTAAACCTGCAGCTGGCAAGACATATAACACGGACTGCTATGCCTGTCTCTCCGACACAGGTTATCTAGAAGTCCCTTTCTGTTCGGTGTTGATAGAATCCTACAGCTTAAAGTACCCATGTTACCATTCAAGTGAAACTCTAGGACCGCATCTTCGTCCCGTTGCATCATTCTATTCAAGCACACCCAGTAGACCCAGATAAAGAGAGCGAGGCCGAAGTTACAGCATGAAGTGCAGGGGGAACCCACCACAAGAAATATGCTCATTCTCCTAAACCTCGTGATTTTTATGTTACTGACCGTATTGGTTCCGGATTTTGCGCAACCGCGCTCTTGATTCCGAGCCTTTAGATCAATCTCTTGGGCATTATGTAGCAAGTAACTTGTCGAGGACCTGCAGCTGATCATTGGCGAAGCAGTCGCTGTCCTTATTAGTCCAATCACCAGGTATATCTCAGCCTGTAACTTGTTTTGCACTTTCTGAGATCTTTTCGACTCGTGGGCTAATTTCAGCACGGCAGCATTTGATGCTCTCATTGCTGATCACGACGGTAGGTGGGAGTCCCTGCAGCCTGGCTAGAGCAGGCCTGTATTGAGATCAATGGCCCGTAGTGCCTTGCATAGCGTCGTTCATTGCTTCCTGTATCTATCGGTTGGAAACTTGGTTTGATTGGGGCCTGTGTTTGCTGTTGTGTGTAGAATGAGGTTGCGGCGATCATTCGTCGTAGGTGTACCTCGCTCAATCTTGACAGAAATCAGCGTCATCCACATCAACGGTACTCACGGCAGCATGGCTAGTTGCTTGGTAATGGTGCTTGGTAGCATTTCTGGCCGTCTGGTGTTTACCGCGGGGCTTAGGCGTTTAGGACTGTGTTCCTCTACAGGTCTGATAAATTCTAATCGTGTCTCGGAACCAAGATGTGGTTGTGTAGAGCGATGTAGGAATGCAGTAATGCAGTTGATGGGAGTGGGCAGTGTTGGTGATAGATGCCTGACGTTGTTGAGCTACGTAGGTAAACGCTCTAGTAATGGCTGGTGACGCAGCGTTGATATTTCCTGTTTGTTCCTACCTAAATATCCTGCCAAGCTACTTAATCTAGAAGAATAAGTCGACGAAAATAAGCCTTTCGGTCTTGACGTACATCCTGCGTAGCTTGGTCCCGTAGGATCTCCCAAGTCTGTTATAGCGCTGCCATTAGATTAACAGAATTATTTCTCGGAGATAGAGTATAGAACTCCAGAGGAAACTAAGTCGATAGATCGTGAAACCTTATGTCGTTGATGAGACTTGGCCTTTCTGTGGCTTGTTGATACTTGTGGCTCGTGGGCGTTAGTGTATGGAGAGGACATATCACGACAGAATATCTAACCTTGTCTGATCTGACCACTAATTCCATGTCTTTCACTTCGATATCAAGGAGGCTCTTTTGTCTTGTAAGTCTTTGTTCGGCCTTCTTGATGCCATCGCGTTAGTCTGCACCAAGACCACTTCACCGACATGTTGCCCCTCACATACGGCTTGTAGAACTCCTTAAGCACCGGGATCGACTCCTTATCCGTTCGAGGCTGGGACGTTGACTTCGACGAAGTAGTCGGACGTCCTTACAAGTTCTTGATTGCGACGTCGGTGATGGCCACAAGAGCAGGCGTGAGTGTCCACGTGTTGTGACTGCCTTTGAGACTATGTCTAGGGCCAGGATGATGATACCAACATGATTGGCGACATATCTAGAGCGCCAGTTGATGTGAACTCGGTGATAAACTATACCGTTGAGATTGAGGTGGTGCCTAACTAACTACTGCTTTCTTCTCATTCACCATGTATATATTCAGCGAACAAATCGTCGCAGATATCCCAAACCTTCATTCTTATCACTATCTCGTCTTTGTACCTTGGGCCCATGATTCATTCTAGCAACAGATTCAACGACGAAGGTAGGAGATGATGTTGAAGTACGTCGGCAGGATGTTCGTGTCGGATGTCGCCTTAGATCAGCACTGCATTGGCGCCGTGAGCCCTAACCTATCCAGGGACGTGACTGGGTGCTTCTTGTGTGAGGTGTAAAACTCATGGTGGAGATGTTGTCGGGCAGGCCGTTGATATTGCCCGACTGCCAGTCTGTCTACGGTGAGGTGTTGTTCGTCCGGCTGGGCTTTTCAAAGGATTGATATCAAGGGATTCATTACCGCAAAGTCTAACCGTTCAGATGCTCAATCGATTCGACGGGACACCGACCAATCAGCCCCATAATCACATGACGTGTTAATTTTTCTTTTCAAATGAACCTCCTTCGAGACGGCCATAGTTCTATACATCACCGTCGCTTCTGTCAAGATTGATACCACCTGCAAAGGTAGCCGAGTTGTTCTTGTACCATAACAGGACCTTGTCTGCCCTCTGGTCCATGCTATTGATCACGGCCATCCACTGAGGATTGCCCTTACTTGGAGTCGAGCAACTACCCTTGCTCGACTTGATGACTTTTGGGGGCCAAGATATTTGCGAATCCCATTGCTCATACCTGGGCGTTGTTACTTACGGTCTTCTGGCGATGCATACCCTGGTTTGAACCTTACTGACTTCAAGACTTCTCTCTCTGAGCTCTCACCTAACGAGACCGTCCCTGGTGTTGATATTATCTCGGATGAGGATATTTCGGCTTAGATTCCTAATGTCCCTTTCCCTACCGATAACCGCCGTGTTGGTACTGCTACTCTGATACCTCTGAATCACGGCGGTGTTGTTGACCAGAAGCTCCGTAATTATGGCGTTAAGAACCTCTGTGTTATCGACGCCAGCATCAGATATCCAGCGTCCGTCATTTTTAACTTTCAGAAGCCTCACGGCAGCTCCTGGGGTCTAAGAGCCAAAAGTTACATTAATTGACTGAATTAAATGAAAAGAATTTCCTGTAGCTAGGCACTGGTAAGTTAGCATTCTCTTATACGCCTAATTCTAAGGAGCTGCCACCAAGCATAATCAGATTAGGGGTAGTACAGCTTTAGCATTCAAGCTTTCCTTTCTACCTCTTAACTCTCATTGTGGTTCCGAAAGGACTGTAGGAGTGTCTGTTGCAGAATGGGGAGTATGTCAATAATTCTCCTGCCTTCAAGTTCACTAAATCCAAGCTCCCGGTTGATAGTTGCCTGCAATTTGCTTTGAACCTCTGAAGGAATACCTCCATCCAAGAACTTGCTGTAGTCTGCGATTGTTTCCGAGGAGCCGGTGGCCGTATAAGCTCCATGGCTGTAATCATTATCTTCATATAGCCTTGTTAGATGCCAGCGTCACAAGTCGTTGTTTGGTTGCTACTCACACGGGGAAATTGTCTGTGCATCAGCATCTGGGAAGATGATGTTGTACATCTCGCGCCATCGTTGTGTCTCGCGGTCTAGATCATTTGAATCAGTATCCGCCCTGGTTCGCTTCCTTGAGCGGAGGCGACGTTCCTGTTCAGCGTTTATACCCTCGATTTCTGTGGATTCCCGCAATATGCAAGGTTCCACAGAACGGACGTGTTCTTCAAGACCAGCACCATCATCAAAATATGATAGACAGCGGGAACATCTGTATCTTGGCGTGCAGTGTTTCCGAAATATATGCTCCCTTATAAATCGTTATTATCCCATCCACCACAAGAAAATAGTAAGAAGGGTACTAACTTCAACCTGTGAAACTGGACCCAGCCCCTTGAACATGTCTGTCCATACTTGCTGGGATCACGTTTGAAGAAGGGGCAAGCTAAAGGGTAGTTACTGTCCTTTGTATCGCCACCTGTTGTGTCTTGGGTCCTCTGGTTTGCAGTTACGAGGCGATGGCTTCGATCACTGGAAGAGGTTGACGCTAAACCCTGAGAAGTTTCGCTGAAGGAAGTTGACCTAAATCCTGACTGGAAAAGTGATAACGAGTCACGGCTGCCGTCAATGGCGCTTCTCTGACCAACATGATGAGTTTTGGCCTTTCTGTTTGATGGAAGTGGAGTCTGATCCCATAACCTATAAGTTGTTCGCAAAGGCGAGTTGGACTTCATACCGGTTTCTAGGCCGGCAACAGTGCTCGATTGCTTCCTGTTCTCACGACTTATTTGATTCCCATTGTCCGATCCAGTGAGGAACCTGGTGTTGATAGTGTGATTCAAAGGATTTGCTCCATATAGGTATGTTGCATCTGACCCGGAGCGGTTATAGAACCGAACCAGGCTTTGCTTCACCTCAGCTGCTGTCGCTCTGCGGACCGGAAGTGGGCCATCTGATTCAACAACTAGCATGCTGTCTTTGATGAGGTCGAGAAAATCGTGAAAAAATGGCGAACAAGCCCAATGTTGATGAAGTGATGCCACCCACTGTCAGATGTCAGAATAGAAGGGGAGCCGTTAACAGTTTCAAGTCAGTACTCACATGGACTACCTCGGGCTTAATCTTGCTGCATATGTTGCCTGTTTCTGGAGCTCCCGTCAGCTCAAAATAAGCATCGTCAGCCTCAAGGTTGTTTCGCTTGTATTCTCTCAGGGCGGAAAACTCCATGACGCCCTCCCAACCCATAAAGTACCATGTGAGGAACTCGAGATAAACACATCCCAGCGCCCATATATCGTAAGATCGGGACAAGAGTCCGTCAGGCATGTCGAATTCTGGAGCGCGGTATGTTGGAGAATTTCCCATTCCAACAGGTGAAATATTAGACCGGGATCTTTTGTTATGGAAGCGCGTGAGTCCAAAATCAGCAATCTCCAAGACTCCAATGTCAGTGTTGGGCCCGTTCCTGAACCAAAGGATGTTCTCTGGCTTGATATCCCCATGTCTACCATAAGACTGCGACGACGGCGATTGCCGGTGGCTTGGCTGCAAGGCAGCTTCGTAGGCATAGTCGTCACTCTGGTCAGGCGGAGGCTCATGGATGGTGCTCAACCCCTCAGCCATGCCTTTGCACTGTTTGGCTACCCATAGTCCATAACGGCGATCAATGGATGGGCTGGGGAACATGGCCCAGTATCGTCGTAGGTTCGCATTCGCCCACGGGAACAGAAGATGATAGCTGTTCTTGTATTCAAATGTAGCAAGAAGCGGAACTATATGCTTTTGACCACTCAGTCGCTTGAGAGCATCTACCTCTCTTGAGAACATTTCACGACTGCGAGAGTGGAGGCGCTTGACCGCAAAGGAAGAGTCGGAGTCGTGAGCTTCCTGCGGGACAATAGTTAGCAAATGTCGGTCAATGCAATGCAAGTCTTGTACATACGGCAATGTGATGAAAGTTGTGGTGTGCTGGGTGGATCTTGACTTTGAAGATGGATCCATGGCCTCCTTGGAAATCCTCATCATCCTCCATGTCGACGTCCCGAGAAGAATCCTCAATGAAAGGGAGGATAGTTTGGTCGGCGAGGAAATATGTACGGACAGCCCGTTTGTTCTCCCACGAGAAAAAAGGCGACATCATCATCCACTGGCACCCTTCGAACGAGTCTATCAAGAAGGGCGACCACTTGTCGAGACCTTCCAAAGGCCTGTTGGGCTGGAACTTGCGTCTCAATTCATATCGACCCTTGTGTTCCCCGCGAACCTTGACAAGAGGCAGGTCGAGGTCCGTGATGTTATTCTCCATAAAGGCAAAGACCTCTTGCGGTTGCTGAATTATTGTTAATATCGCAAAGATACGTTGAAAGGATGGTTCCCTGTGGTTTCGCTGAGGTCTCGGGCAGATCTTTTTTGCATGACATTGTGCATCATCATGCGATAAATGCGGTATGCAGTCTCTGAGTGCAACGGATACAGAGTCTTCGCTGACTATTTCTTTGAGTTTGTCCAGAGGAAGAAAGCCTTTGGACTCCTTGTGGGCATGCTGGCATATGGCACCTCTCAATTGTTGTTCCAGTGACTCGATTTCTGGCAGCATCAACAAAGGTCCCGTAGGAAAGTGAGAACTATCAACAGCTTCTAGCTGCTCAGTGTTGTCTATAGTCAGGTCTAGAGACCATATTGGGTCATTGAGGCCCAGCTCATGACTGACGGACTCATCCAGTAAGCCTGTTGACCCCAAGTACGAGGTCTCACCGAGGGGTAAGGGAGTATTCGGTCGGCTGGGTAAGATGAAATTGAAAGAGGGGATGACTAGAGACCCGTTACCATTGCTGTCATCTTCTAGATCAGATGGTAGGAGACGTGTTAGGGGTTCCATTCTGTACTCAATAGTGATGTGATAGACAAAAGAACAAGGCGGCAGTGAGACAACTCTGCCTCCAGTTTTATGCCTGACATTGTCAGTTAATTCGACCACGCGTATTGCAATGATATTTATGCGCAACTGCGTAATACGCAAGCCACTATCTACTCCAAACAATCTGGCCTGAAAACAAGGCAACTGGTTCGCCATATAGGCCGCATTATCTTCATACCCCGCTTTGAGGCCTATAGCCCTGACAAGAATTATTGTTCTTCAACATGCCATTTGACGCCTGCTTAAGCGTACGGGCTTTCTGAGAGGTAATTTGCTGCCAAAACTTCTTTGATAATAAACCGATCACATCGCTCGACATGAACCCCCGGAACTATATCCAGGACTCTTCGCTGAAGCAAGCCCTGACTGACAGAGGACTCAATGTTTCCAAAGTATGACTATTGGCTGCGTGACCGCATTAGACATCGATTAAAAGGGACTTGGCTGCATATTTTCAACCCCCATGCAAACAATAGGATGAGGCGACCCAGCTCTCTGCCGTGCACGCATGGGCCTGAAAGTGACACAATCCATGGTTACCTGATTGGCGCTCTATCGTCTCTTCCCTCGATGTACAGGTACGAATTAGCCACAAGGTCTTGCTTGTACAACAAAGAAGGGTCGCAACCTTAATTATGGTTTCTAAATACAAAGCGCTAGGGAGCATATGCAAGTTGGTGAGGGCAATCACTCCATCTTTCCCGCTTGTGAATAGCATGAAACGAGAGACTATGGGCTGCCGTATATGGTACCCATTGGCGATCCAAGGAAGATTCCTCTTCTCTCTTGCGCGTTGTTAACGTCCAATCACATTTCGCGACATGGTCTCCCCAATGGTGATTACGGGATCCTTCTAACAAACGCCCCTCCTGCTTCGACGCACGCACACAAGTATCTGAGCATCATGACAGACCTGGCCATATACTCAATTCTAACTATCTACATGTCGGGATCGAGGTTCGCACCCGGAATCTTGGCCACGTCCACCGTCAGAACCAGGGACTGCTCTGAGAAGAGGTTCTTGTGCGAGTACAGGACAGGAGCCGGTCGGTATCCATGTCAATGCTCCAGGATCTGCAGTAGCTTACGGCGGGTTTTATGGTCGTCCTGTATAAAGTCCTGTCCTCGTATTTGATCCAAGCACTTGTAGCACATCGTGATCACCATATCGTTTAGGTGTGTGATCTTGTAGACAGAATCCAGCATACAACCAGGCATGACCATTCCCTTGCACGAGATGTTAGGCTTACAACCAATGCAGAACACTTACATGTCATACGAAAGGCCTCCTGTAGAGATCACCGACGCTCTCCAAGTGGGAGCCAGGCCTGAAGAAGTTGCTCAAGGGTGGCATAAGCTTGATGGACTCCACCGACTCGCACGTGAACACGTGATTGAGGCTGTTCACGACAGTGCTCAAGTCCCTGATAGTGATTCTGTCTACTTTCTAGTCTATGTCAGTGTTGGGGCCCTTAAAATCGAAGTTGACCACGCCTGGGGCTCCAGCCATCTTCTCAATGACGTCCAGAGCGACTGAGAGACCCGTGTGAGGGTATCTTGGGTTTCTTGACGACCATAGATGAGATCTGATTACATGGCCAGCACCTAGTCACTTCCACGATGATGGTTATCTTCCTAGAAAACAGACTGCGTAACGATGAAAATGTCCATTGCCAACCCCCAGCGAGGACTTTTGCGTCTGCGCTTCTCGTGTCTATCTTTCATGAACCAGATGTTCAACTCTTGATGTCATCAATTTCGGTGCTATGAGTTGCGGCATTTGCCTGAGAAAATGGTTGCACCAACTTCTGCAGGGAGATCAATAGTTGCTGTAACATCATTTACATCCCATACAGCGTCGCCTTCGATATAGAATATTATTCTTTTGCATTCGAGGAAATGGTACGTTCGTTGGTATCCTTCAGGGAGAATATGGTTGATCACGTGTTTGTTATTATGCTTGAAATCGTCTTCGGGGAGCTCGAGTTGCCTCCGGTTTGACTTCTAACAAAGAAATTTAGCAATGCCCGGGTGAAGAATGACTGAACCACTTACCACAGCAGCGATCTTTTCTTCTTTGTCCATATCGCTTGATCACTTGTTGTCAGTCAGAAACGGACTGATTATAGAAGCGCTTAGGCTGAAAGTGGGGTACGAGTAGAACGAATTGACTTGGATTCTGAAATGTTCTGTCACTCATCTTTGATTGGACCTTTGCATGCCTTATCGGAAAACCATTACGTATGTGCTTCACATGATACAATGCCACATCTTTGACCTTATCAACCCCGCCTCTCGGTTCGAGGTGCAGCGAGAGAGAGAGAGGGTGATGCGCTCACGCAGTCCCCTGCTAACTTGTAATGGTTAGTAGAGTTGGAGAGTGTATTGCGGATGAGCACTACCTTGTGCACGCTGCCGGGTAAGGTATTGCGCCACCGCGATTCCTGGTAACATGGCGATTGACGGCATAGACGATTGCCAGTGCACTATTGATTGATACAGAAAAGACAACCCTATACCTGACGGTTATAGCCTTTATGGCAGATATTCGCATGTCAAGAATCTTCAAGCAGAGATGTGGACACCGTCCTGCTCCCATTTGATACCAAAAACAAGACTGAATCCAGGCTGACTACATCACCTGGAGTTGCTTTGCTGGGGCTTCACGTCTGACTCTTCTCATCCCAATCCCATAGGAAGCATGGCTAATTCTGCGACTGGCTTTGGCACTTAATTGTCTGAACTCCGATGTATTGAGTTATTACATCAAAAGGTGTATTTTTTCCATTTAACTGAGGCTTGTCACAATGTGAGAAAACCTCTACCAAGATTAGGTAGGCTATGATGATTTTCGATGAGGCTGGATGAGATTTAATGAGTTACGATCAGCTTTTGGTTGGCAGTTGAACCTGTGGCTAGAGTTGTGGCGCTGTGGCGTTGACCAACGCGACGCGGTCATCGCGCTGATAAGATAAGAGATAAGCTATCAGTCCCCCACTTCTCAACTTCTCCGTCATCGTCAATCGATCCAAACCAAACCAAAACATCAGCATCCGCATCAACAAGCACCGATCACCATCAACGCGCGCGCGCGCTCCAAGCATGGAGATTACGCACCAAGACTCACCACCTCCCGACTCGCCAGACGCTCCTATTTCGCACCCCGTCAAGCCCCAGCGAAAGGTCACCCCGACCGAGCGCAAGGCTCTCGAGCTGCCTTCGCCGCCATCCTCCAGCGAGCGCACACGAGCCTCTCCGGCCGCTGACGAAGTACCCCAAAGCCTCACCGACGTCAAGCGAGAGTGGCAGACAAGAGGCGACGTCGATAAGCTCACAAGTCTCCCCCTCAGTGGCGAAGACTTCATCCGCCTTCTCCCCGAGCTCGAGACAACGTTCCGCAGATTCGACTACGAACCCCAACACGATCGCATCACCATCCGTATGCCTTCAAGGACCCATGACCTGTTCTCCCAGTTCATATCTGACGCTATATTCAACGCATTGTCCGAGCTCGGCCGTAACAACGACGCCGTCCGTCCATTGACAAGCAAGATCGTCAAAGGCGCGACCTCCGACATCGACATCTACGTCTCTGACAGCGACGACAAAGGCAAAGACCCCGTCCCTTTGAAGCGCTCTCCCGATGGACAGTTCCTCTACGCCGATGCTGAGCTGCCAAATGTTGTGTTTGAAGTTGCATACAGCCAAGACCCAAAGCAACTCCCCAAGCTCGCCAAGGGGTATATCCATCATTCCTGGGGAGACATCAAGGCAGTTCTTTGTTTTACCATCAGCAAGACAAAGGAGTCCACCATCTCAGTATGGAAGCCTGTATTTTACCCAGAGTCAGCCAGCGATGAGGTAACCATGGAGATAGAGCAGGTGGTTCAGTCACAGGTATGTCCATGTTCGTCCACCAAAAGACACAACTGACAGATAATTCTAGCCTTTCCGAACTGCCGACGGAGACCCGATCAATCAGGACCACGAACTTGTCCTCGACCTTCACGACTTTATCCCTGATGAAGATTGCGAAGGGTACTCGAACCCCTCTATCTCGATTCCCTACTCAAAGCTACATGGCTCCCTCCTCGAAGCCGAACGGCGCTCCAAGCCACGCCGCAAATGCTCGCGCTCCAAGCGCGGTGTGAAGCGGAGTCGCATGTCCCCGGACTCGGTTGAGTCCATGGCTGAGGAGGACACGGAGCAGTGGAAGGCCAAGGATCGCGCCGCGAGGGACAAGCAAAATGCAGAAGACGGGGCGTATCGGGGACTCAACAAGAAACAGAGACCTGCTACGCGTTCACAACAGAGACGTGCCTGCACCAAGCCACCTATCGTGGAGTTGGACTCTAATGAAGCCGCGGCATCTTGATTTTTGGAATTGGATTGGATTTGCGGATGAAGTGGCTTGGATGACCTATGCACAGATTGGATGGTTGGGTTATTCGCAGATTGGATGGGTGATTGGTTTGACAAGGTGTTGCATGATACCCTCTTGGCATTGGAGCATACTTGGCATGCACTGTAGATGCTGCCACAGGAATAGGATATGGCGTTTAGGATTATGCGTTTTTGTACGGTTGGTAAATCAGTAGACAGACTTTGATAAAGGCAAATCGGATCAATGAATGTATGGGGATTTCCCAAACCACCACTCTTGGTGCGTGAGACCTCCATGAGCAGAGGTAACAAAACTTAGTACATCTATCCTCAATGTTACAAAGCCCTAGGTAAATTTAGTACAACTTCGTGTAGATTTAGATGTTAGATTGGGCTTTACGGCCCACTGGTTAAACGCCAGAAGTTTTGTTTAAGCTCCTAGCGGCTCTAGTGGAGGTATTGTGTCAATGGTTTCCTCAGTCGCGCAACGATAGATCGTTAATAATGAGGGAAACTAAAGCTCTTTCTTTCTGGAGAGATCATGGATGCAAGGTAGCAGCTCGTTTATCGCCTTGGCGATGCCTCGCTTGGTGGATGATGTATCAGGAACCTTGGTCATAGCTGATTTCGTGAATAACTAAGCTAAACCAAGGTCAGCTTAGTGTTCATCGCGAAAGGGCCAATTACAGGACTCAGTTGCTGTGAGAAGCTGTGGGCCATCATGGTAGAACAAGTATCCACCGTCGCCGTAAAACCCGTCGCCAGATAACGAGCTTTGATGAGACCACCTAACGTAGTCAGGCACTCAATCTGCCCTCATCGTAGTCGGCAATATTCTCAGCCATTAAACTTAACATCACATGCAGAATACACCATCTCCCCAAACATGTCCCTCACCACAGCAAGTCTCCGGTATAGCAATCACCAACATCAACCTACCCTAAGCACCAACTTTTCCCCATTGCTTCACCATAACGACGTGCCGTAGTCCCAGATTAGAAGAAAATGCAGACGCCCTTTCTCCCCGGTGTAAATCTTCTGCCATAACCTGTCTTGGATCGCCAGCTTCTGTAGGTCCTCTTTTGTCGGGCTGTGTCTTTTCTCGAGGTCTTTATACATGTCTATGCTCATGTTGCCTTGCTCGCGGATTTCCAGGCACGCTTGGTTAAAGTTGATTGGCCTGACACATTCTACGAATGGGGCGACGACGCAATTCCCAATCCACTGAATTTACAAGTTAAGACTCTTGCCGAGAGCAGTGTTGCTGGATTCTGGAGCTGCTGTGTTGTTCCCTTGCTGCCGCCATTTTGAGGACAGAGCAGAATTCGTCCTGTGTGAAGGAACATCTGATCAATCGAGCACGTATTGGTCCGACCGATCAGTTAGGGTTGCATTGTAAACCCTCGGGGGGAACTCTGACCTCTATTAGACGAAGCTCATAGGTATTGGAGAGCTATTATCAAGGCCTCGTCAGTGGTCTGAGGCTGGTATGCTAAGCCTGGGATCTGGACAAGGCGTACTGAGAAACGGCCGCTACTGGAGTTACCGTCAAACTCCATGCCAGGTTTCTCCACAGTTCCTTTCGGCTAATGATAACGGAGTCATCTCGAACCCTGACATCAGACTCCTTAAAACCTCGGTAGAAGAACTCTTACTGACGTTGATGAATATAACTTGAGTTTTGGCGCGGTGTGCTTTCAGTGGACGTTCTAACACTGCCATACTCGCACTTACTCCTCTCTTCGCAGGCGACGCCAAGGATATCGCAAGTAATCTTTCAAGCGGATGTAGTGCTGTTAGTCTGAGAATACTTGATGACAGGGCCAGAAGATCGGACGTCGTAAGCAGACCTTCGAGTATGGGAAGCGAGGTGTTAGCTCACAGCCAGGACACCCCAAAAAGATTTTCGTTTTCGGTAGATCAACAATCTTACCACCAATAACTTCATCTGAGCTAAATATATCGTAATGGCTACGCATGATACTCTTGGCCAAACCCTGTTGGTATATGGAGGCCATAAACTTGTCCCAGCGAGCAATCGATTAGTCCATGTTGATGATCTGGTACTGCTGACCAGGCACAGTCTGTTCATCTCACCAATTCCAAACTGCCGATGACCTATGACTAATACTAGTGTTATCTTACAATTTCTTGCTGTTGATGATGACGTGGTACGTTTCGTCTTTGCAGTGTATGCGATTGGCGGAGAGGTATATGGGGATGTGGTGGTATCCTTCTCTTAGTCTTGCAAGCTAACGGTGTTTTGCGATGGCCTGGCCTGGTTTAAGAGGGTTTAGGTCTGGCATGTTGATGTACCTGACTGAGTAGGGCCTTTAGTTATCGGGGACCTTCACCGGGCCATTGAAGGTTTGGGTGGTTGCTTTGATGGTCAGACCCCGTATAAGTTCCTTAGATTTTGGGCTTTCAATGCGGGACTTTCATAGTCTTGAAGCGGCCGTGATTCACGTCTTGTGCTTCTTACATCTACAACCCGCAAGAATCTAGGTATCGTTCCCCGTGCCTTAATGTATGCCTTGACTTATTCAAGAGTCAGATTATGGTTGGGAATATGGACCTATTATTCCACAGTAATTGGTCGGAGATACAAGGTCATCCGCCCAGCAGCATGCAAGTGAGCACTCTGCAAATAAGCAGTATAAAGCTTTAGCACATAGAACACGTAATAAAGATTGGAAGCTCGCCTACCAGATTTCCGGGATCATATAATTTTATTCTCACGACTCCCGTAACATTAGTTGTCATCTCAAGGCCTACAGTCTCAACCCGCTCGCGCATATTTGGTTCCTCCTCTGCTCTTCACGATGGATGTGTTTGGCAGTGTGATCAAATCAGGTACTCTTTTCCTCCAATTCCTAGGTGCCTGCGCCGATTTCGACGATGCAGCCCGGAGATTACAAGCTGAATTCAACTGGGATCTCCGTTCTCTGGAAAGAGTTCAAACCTACTTTCAACAGAGAGCCTCCCAGTCAGCGAATAACGAACTAGCCCCGAAGGATGCGGCGCTGTTGGATCGAACTGCGACCTATTTAGAAGACCTTGTTAGCAAAGTGCAGCGAAGTCTGGGTAAATTCGAGCGGAAGGGTTTTATTGGCAAAGTTGTTAACCGTGGGCTGTGGGTAGCGAGACAGGCTGACTTGAAGGAGATGCCACAAGAAGTTCGCGATCGGACAGCACGCTTCAACGTTTGCGTACTTGGTCTCCCCGAAGAACTGCAAACTGTTATTTCAGTCGCCATCGAGTCAGCAGCCCCGGTCGTTATCAAAGCTAACGACAAACTTTGCAACTTTGTTCAATCTGCCACCAGTATCAAAGAGGCTCGAGCCAATGAAATGTGGCTACAAGGCTCAGACAAAGTCACATCCGCAATCGCTAGCTGGGGAAGTGCTTCATTTTTGCCGCTCCCACTCGATGGCGAACAGCTTATCCTTTCCAGCCGCAAAATTCCACCAGATGCAATGGATGGCACGCAGTTATTCAAAGACCTTAAATCGGATTTAGGCATGCTAGCTGCAGCCCTTAACTGCTTAGATCTAGCTGTAGATATTCGGCTTCTAAGTATGGAATATTATCCCTACCATACCAAAAGCAGACAGTTCCTCTTTGTTCATAAGGCGCCTCGCCCGACTTTCGCTATGCTGAAGCTGCAAGACGCCATCAACAGCGACTGCTTTCCCGAAACCAAAAGGTCCTCTTAACCAACGATCGAAGATTGCTGTGCAGCTTGCCGAAGTAATTCTGTTTCTTCACTCCGCCAATTTAGGGTTTCTGATTTGATGCTGCTGGTAATATATAATCAGGCGAATTATATAATTTCCAGTTGGAACCAATCGGTATTGGCATGAATAGCTTCCCCATGCATGATACCATGGACATAAGCCTCGCCGATCAAACTGTACTGTTGACCCTTACTTTGCAGAACCAGCGGCGTGGGACATCCAGACACAACCCAGATTTCATCACCGACCACGGTAGATTCGAGAACACAAGCAAAATAACCTCCTTCCGTCATCGCTGGCCGCCGGTTGATTAGAGTAGTGCTTAGCAAGGAAAACATAAACACCAAGTTCTTCCTCTTTGATTCCATCCAGGCCACTCGCTGTTCATATGCCCATAGTTTATCGTCCCCAGTTTCGGGGAGGAAGCCAAACCCACTGCAGAATGAGGCTAGTAACCTCTTTGTGGGGAAGGGACTTTGATTAGGATGTTTGGCTTCCAGTGTATCCATAGCCTCCAAAGTCTGTAGAAAGGCCTTGACAGCATCCGCTCCTCCAGATTGGAACTCGTCGATGATTCTTTTAGCCATTAACATGAGCACCATGTCTTGAAAATGCCTGGTAGTGGGAAGTTTGGCTGGGCGGTCGGATAAGTCCTGATCAAACACCAGTGTTCGCCAGAATGCCTCGGCGAAAGGCTGGTTCGTGAAGTGGTATGTCTGCTCTGCGTCGACTAGCATCGCAGCGCACTGGGCGAAGTTACCACCGGAAACCATGGGCTTTAAAGACTCGCCTATGGCTTTGACACGACCCAGGAGGAAGCCACGAGCACGCAGGACCTTGTCGTCTACATGGAAATCGACACCATACCCGGCTACATTTGTAGATTTTGACGCATCCAACTTACCCAGCGACTTGAAGTTTGGCCCAGCCATTGGGTTCAACATCATTCTTGGGGGATAATCTGGGACCCAGGACGGTAGGCCTGTAGTCTCACGTAGAGCTGGGTCCTTGACAACACCCAGAAGAGCCAAGCTCCCAGTCGCCTGCAGAATCTCTGTCGCTGCATTATAGAGCACAGTGGCTGTGTCGAGACGATAATTCGGCTGGAGTCTCTGGGGAATGCTGTCGAGACCGTGAATGCTGACGACGTGACTGATTATACCAGCCAGTCCGTATATAGTATCGCGACGATCTCCACAATCGAAACCGATTAGCCACATAAGCAGCTTTAGAAGAACAACGCCAACTATATCCTCTTTTCTCTGACCGACAGCCACAGTATTCTCGGCAATTCCAGCCGTAAAGTCGACCAAAGGCAAAACATCCCTCCACTCACTGCGATCCCCTTTGCACCATTCACGGACTACTTTAGTTCTCCCGGTCTGCATGAGGTGCATATCTTCCAACAAACGCATGTCTCTCCCACCTGCGACCAGTAGGTTGCCGATTGCCACCAGCAGGCCACTCAGGTGCAAGAATAATGCTGTCGACCCGATTTTGTCAAACGGGATGCTCATTTCATTGCATATGATATCGATCTGTCCCGCTAGGGCGACTTCCTGAATCACCCACTGTCGCCCAAACCAGCGGCAACTGTACAGCGTAACTACGGCATCGGCCTCGTCGAAACTCAACGGGTCAAGTCCATAGGCCTCTTTCATTTGTTCCATGTGATGGGCATGGGGATACTTCTGCTCCCGAACGATGGCTTGGGAAGCTGTGGAGGCGACGCTCGCTATGCGTTCCGCAACTTGGAGCCCTAGCTCAAGCTTAGCAGAGGGCTTCCCCAGCCAGACAGCCACACGACTGGCACCTCCGTAGATTCGGTCCATGATGCCCACTTGCAGTTTGCGCTCCTGTAAATCGTCTTGGTTGATGCAGAGGGCGTCAATCCATAATGGCATCTGAGGATAAGATTGGTGGAGCTGGAAGAGAGCATCGTAAAGGTTAGGCTTGACAGCGAATGTGGACCCTTCGAGGAGAATGCAATGCACGTCCGTGTCTGCGTAGTTTAAGGGATCAGACATATGGGGAGGGTTCCATGTATAGGAGAGTGCATAGTATTCCGGCCTGGTAGGACTGGAAATGTCATGTTCGTTGAGGGTAAGAGAGGGTTGCCCATTGGAGTTGATGGTAAGAGAGATGAGACGGAAGGACTCTGTGCCAATAGATCGCAAATACATCTTGGGCTGTTGATATGTCTGGCGCGTAAACTACTATACCGACCCACAGTCCCTCTTTTGATGAACTTGGCAAGAATACAAAGGGAAGTTGAGTGCCGATCTTGCAAAGAGGGGTACTGCGTTATAATCGGTCAGCTTATCCTACCTCGTGGCGCTGCGATTCTGATTCTCGATTGGCCCCGGAACTTCCCGCAACGATTATTTAATGCTAGGCATCCCTGCAACTGTCTCGAACCTGGGTCCTTGGATACCATGCATGTGCCATACGTCTGACTTACTCGCCTAGCTTAGCATGAAATATCTCTGTGCCCAGCGCCTCAGATGCCTCGAGTGAGATTGCAGCCGTAGAAATTCTTCCACAAATCGGGCCTGCTGTATCTCAGCTACTCGGCTCTTTGTACCGCCCCTCATCACATTGAATTCCTCCATAACGGTTAGAAAGAACAGTTTTAGTTGGTCAAGATATGCATACCACTTGTCTTTGTTAGCCCCAGTCTGTCGTGGGCGCCGCAGGGCCGCTGCAGGCAGTGACACTGTCAACAGCGATAGCACTTGTCGTTTCCCGGATAGAAGAATAATCGGCTTCCCCAATCAACTCGGAAGTCAGGCCTGTGGCTCCAGCAGTGCCTCTGGTTAACACAGGCAAGTCAGTAACCATGATGATCTCGACGTAGAGGAGCTTGACACTGAGCGTCGAGTAAATGATAGTACCATCCTCATTCCAGAAAGCATATTATCAATGCCTAAGTCTTCAATGGTGCTGTCGTACTTCATCCTTTTTATTTCTAAGCCTGGCGGGTCTTCGATAACAGCCTCGACTTTCGCTCCCAAGTCCAGCAACGCGGCATAGCACATGGTTTTCATAAGGGAACCTTGGCATTTCAAAAGGCCATGCGGACCAGAAGCCTCTCCGTAGATGACCACAAGGTCCTGATAAGTGACTGCCGAGGATGGTCTCAACGAGTGCAACGTAGATGGGATCAAAGACAGAGAGTCCGCCAATGACTGCTGGTTTGAGGTGAGATAATGCATGGCAAAAGCATCGAATACATCTGGTCTATCCTCCACAAAATGCCGCCTCATTCACTGGTCAATTGGATTTGCTACATATACTTCATCTCCACGGGGCTTGTATGCAGTTGATCCAGAAAGCAGACAGAGAGTCTGCAAGGTGAGGATGAAACCATACTTTGGGTCTTTATTGAGTCTAACGACATGGCCTACGGTTCCGTTCGTGGCCTGATATCTTCTCCATACTACGGAAGTGTCACTCTACGCCACGATAATAGAGACCAAACGGTAGTTATTACGGGTTCCAGGCACCTTTTCTGCTCGCGTGATCGGTAGGAGGTCGGTACCCCGGCCGTGCTTGACGAGCCTCTCGATATATACAACCTCGTATCAGATATGAGTCATCTACTGTGCTGAAGAACACTCAGTCATGATACTGAATTACTGGAACCGCCAATCTTGGTCTTCCAATTTATACAGAGCGAGTCGCTCTTCAGTGTGTCTTAGTGTCTAGCCGTGTGGCGCAGGTAATCCGGGTTGCCAGTACGGCGAGCAACAAGTTGCTCAAGCTGTAGCTCGCTTCCTGCAATTAAGACGCGCGATACAAGTATCACGTCACAGAGTGGCAAAGCATCAGTTGTACCAAAGTTATTCTAACACAATTGCTCACTTCCTATGGTGCTCTCGGAAGTGACACCTTGGGGGGGGAATGCGTGAAACCCCTCCCTGAAATCCTCAAGCCCTCGAAAGAATTATCGACAAGAACCGAGTAGAAAGCGTTGGCGAAGCTGAGCTTCTGGATCTTGATATTGGCCAAGCCAGCGAGCTGTGCAGCCATGGCACTTATAGCACTAGTCGATATAGCCAGGGAAAACCCTCTTGGCCAGTTGTAGCAAGCGATTACAACAGCTCCATCTGAGCGAGTGCTGCTGGAATGGACAATGGCTTGCATTCGTCGAGGTCAGGCGTTTGTCTCGACGGCGTGGCATTGAACGGCCAAGTCACTGGAGACCCTGATGCAGGGGGTAGACAGAGGAGTGAGGCTCGGGGTCTTGGGGCGGAACGGTAAACTTGCGAGGGCAACCAGTGGGTGCTTTGGCAAAGGCTTTAGATAACGTTTGGCCAGAAAGAAGCCCGTCGCTTGGTAAAATCTCCATTTCTTGCACCTTCGCCAGTCTAAACCTCGCTTCACACAACAGATTCACGTCCCTGAGACGGTATACCCGTGCCTGGCCGATACGCTGAGTTCGTACCACCCTAAAGATATCACTATAGTGGTACTATGTGTGACTGTTGAGGTTTCTATCACTTCTACTACACGCCAGCTGCTTGCTTCTGCCGCTGCTCAAGCCTCAGACCAGGCCCTGAGTCGGTGGAGAGAGAGCTTTAGTTTACCGACCTCGTCTCCTGCTTTTGTACTCTTTCTTAGTCCCATTGCTAGTGAAGTCCTTATATCCCCAATTGGAACTAGTGACATTGGAGGAAAGCCACTCCGTACTCAGTACCGAAGCTGGTCCGTCCTCTCTCCACATGCCGATGACCTCACTTCAGGCTCCATCCTCTAACTATCCTACCCCTTGCTTCGAACGAGATGTCTTTAACAGCCCTTGATAGATGTTTTTCGATATTCGTTGTTACTTTAAAAGCACTAATAAAATCAACATATGTATTGTCACTGCTCATGAAGATCTGTTTCCCCGACCGTCGGATGCAATCGTCTCCGGAGCTAGCAGAAAGGATGCACTGTTGCTCACACAAAACTCTTGATATTAATTGGTTTTATTACGCTTACTAATGCCATCGCGATGAGACTCGGAAAATTCCCGTTGCAGTCATATTCGTTTATCCCTGATAACAGCGAAAGGAGAGTAGTTCTATATCAGGAAACGAGTGGTGACCACTTGACATCCTTGCTGAACTGGACTAAGATACAATGATGCCACCTTGTGTGAGTGTGAATCGAATATTGTTAATAAAATCACCTAATAAGAGGGTATCCCGTCTTCCCCTTCTCCCTCTGTATCATTCTCCTGGAAGAATTAGGACGCCCTAGATTAAAAAGCGCTCTAAACATTCTGCGCGCCGATTTGTTCCAGTCGCGGTCATTCACAGACCATCTGCATTCCACAAAGACGCGCTGTCCTCTCTATAACACAAACCACCAACTATTTAAGCAGTTCCAGAGCATGGAGCCAAAGACTGTATTGATCAATGATCTGCAGCATCGCGAGACTTGGTAGGAATGTCATGAAGGGATTTTGGGATTCGTCATTCTCAACGTTGTCGTTGGACGACGAGGGGGAATTGATAACGATTTCTACGGCCGCATCAAGAGACGAAGAAACCTAGGAAACTGTCGCATCTATAAGAAGGGAATCCACTGTCTTTGCGAGTGGATGAGAAATGGTGTGCAAAGGCCCTGGTTCAAGTTGAAGTCCCAGAACGAAGTTATGCATGCTGATTCAAGCTCTCAGCCTACAGAACTGTAATGGACGTATTCATGCTGGTTCACAGATTATCTCACATCAAATATCAACACGGAGTGACGCCTGTGACACCTCAAAATGCAGCTCTCAGGTATCTTCCCAGAATTATTCGTGGCTACTTGATTAGAGGCCTCCATGCCGCCGCCTGCTGTTTTGACCCGTTTAAGTAGAGACTTCCAGCAGAAACCGAGTGCTGTTCCATCAACGCACTGATCAAAGATTCCAGAGTAGCAGGACTGCTTTTAGGCATATCGCGATGCAATTGTTAAGTGTGAAGGTATGAGAAATCCGCCGATGTTCCTAGTATCTTTGGCAGCTACTTCTGTGGATCGTCAGCACGACTTGGAAAGTTGACGATGTACTAATAATCTGTTCGGCAATAGAAACAAAGCCTAGATGACAGAAATACGCCAACCGTGGCTTGTCATGCCCACATGGGACCCGCCTACAGTGAGTGAGTGGCAATCTATCTGTCAACGGCTTCAGGTTCCCTACATCGCAGGCTTGGACCAAGTCTCCAAATCAAAACATCCGACCCTGTTGCTTAGCCCTGCTCTCTCTTCTCCGGCGTTGTTTACTGTGAGGTTCTATCACCTCGCAGACCTGAGACTACCGTGAAGCACCCTTCTTTCGCTTGGTCCGTAAACATAGCAGCATATAGCAAGCTGACCGGTGGCCATGGTTATGATTATAGAATATTCACTTCATCGACTAACTATTGTTTCTTTGAATAAGCAATGGCTGAGGTTGTGTCTTCTAGCTAAATTGCAGCCTCTCGATTTATTAAAATAGAATTAGGAGACTAACTACCCTAAACATGGGCGAAACAGAAACAACTCAGTCTTTAATGCTGGCCCGCCTGTGTTGATGCTTATCGATAGCTTATCAACTCGACGCTAACCTCTTATCATAATAATCCCGTCAAGCAACTCAACCAGATTAATACTAATCTCAAAATAACAAACATCTTCAATCTCATCACCAAGACAATCATCATCATCATCAGTCCATACAACACGCATACCAAAATTAGCCTTAGTACACTGGCCTTGGACCATTGACCCCCCATCCAAGTGTCTACGACATCAGCATCCCACGATGCAAAACTCGGAGAGAAACAGTGTTAAAGATGCCGGCTGGGAATCAAATCCACCGCCGAGATGCTCTAACGTTATCCCGTTGCGATCCGAGTCTGACTGACTTCCTCATTTTGTAAGTATCTTGGTTGATATGCTGTTAATATACCAAATATCATCTATACTTGTCGCGCGCTTACCGTTGTGGAGCGGGATTGGACTCATTCTTGGTTGCTGATTGATCGGTTCGCCCGAGGGTCAAGGACCAGTTCCTCATCCGATTGCCAAACTCTCACCGAGTCGACTTTCAACCCCCCTGCAATGTTGCACAACGTGCATGGACTGTCTCTGACCAGTCTTTTGCGCTGATACCCATCCATACAGCCAATAAATCGCAAGAAATTCAGCCACCAAAATATCAGTAAACAAGAACATGGTATTAGAGGGGTAACCCCCATAACATGAAAGAAGATCAAGTCTTCCTCCTTCATTTTACTCAAATCGAACCTCACAGGTATATCTCCAATCATTGTAAACCGGAAAGGTCGCCCACTAACAGAAGCCCCAGAGGCCATCTGGTTAAAAGGCACGCATCGATTTTGCCATTGCTATTGCTTCCCGCCCAACAGCAGAGAGTCTTGAGACAAGCCGGGTGCCTCGGCAGTAAGCAAAGACACAACAGCGAAGGCTCCTATTGAGAAAGACCTTGATACCTACCTTGCGTCTGCTCTCGACCCTGATCCTCACAATTCTATGACTTCCGAGACAACTACGAGGGATCTAGATGATGAGATAAATACACCTACGACAAAAAGATATAATCTCAGAAGAGTTTATGACCCAAGAGCGACATAGTACTCAATCTAGTGCTTCCGAGCTCGACTTTGACGAAACTGCGGTTTCTCAAGCAAGGACAGGGACAGAAGCCTCAATGGCAAACCAAAATAAAGCATCCAGAGCCATCAGTGGCCGACTAGATCTCACAGGGGTCGATCTTGCCACAGATCTTCATTCCATCATCGATTACAAAGTTGATGGTGAATTTTTGCTCAAGTGCCGCTTACGAAATGGCACGCATCGCTGGGTACCAGAAGAAACGATTCAGATGAGTGCCGATTTTACTCTCAACACATTCTGGGAATCACGAGAGAACATTGATGGCCGCCCGCATGACAAGGTTAACGAAAAAGTCTTTCAAATAATACCTCAAGAATTCAAAGAGAACGGGAATCAAATCTGTATTATCCGTCGAGTTGGAGATCCCTATTTCTTCGGCACCTACGACATGATGATATATTTAACTACGCTCAAGGAGAAATGGAAGGCTCATGCCAGGTTGCCAAAGATCATCGGCTTGGAGGATGCAAAAGAACTATACCCGGATCCATCCCTATGGTGTTGGGAAATGACAGGCTCTCGCAATTCAAACCCAGTTCCGCAAATGATATTCAGCCATCGCAAGAATCTGAAAGATGAAGAGTGGGAATTTGAATTTTTCATTCTTTATGACTCTCGTGTAGGCGAATGGATGAGCGAGGTGACCATCCAGGAGCGTCATCCTGCGGCTGTCGAGACTTACTGGCAAAGCCACCCAGGATTGCGCGAGGAGCAGAGCCTTGAGCGTCCTAGAGTTCCAGAGCGGTGCTTTCGGATTATTGGCCATGTGTTGGAAAAGGGGGACACTCTATTGAAGGTTCACCTGGTCGGCAAATCGGATTACGAACGGGACATCAAAGTGATCAAAGCTTTAAAATCACTTGAGCTTTGGGAGCAGCCGACCCGGAGCTACCTGGAGGAACACGGGCTACAGATCTGATCGTACGTATTGTGTCACTTGACTGATGTCTACAGGGTTGAGATTGCCTAAGAGATTGCTGAAGAAATTGCCGAATAAATGTAGAGCTATTATTGCTATGTGTCTGCGTCTGTAGTTCGAACTACTGTTACTGCATAAATTCCTTTCTTCACATATGTAATATTATGCCCCTCTGGGACACTTGATACCTGTTATTTAGAGCTTGTTTATCCTAGTTTCACTAGATTGGTTAAAGATAAAGCTGCAGAAGCCGTCCAAAAGCCAGTGAAGTAAAGCGCGCCACACCAGTATATTAGCTACGGTATATACCCTTGTTCTTCTTGATGACCCGAGAAAGCAAGGGAGTGACTCTATTAGGGAAGGTGATCTTCCCGTTTCTGCAACTCATCCAAGTAACTCTAAGTACCTCTTATCCCCACTCAGTCAAAATCCCCTATAGAGGAGTTCCTTGGCGAGGTAGAAGACGCACGACATACGGTGAGTGTAAAGGCAAGATCTATCACTATTGGCATGAGAAATTAGCGGACATCAGCATTTACTGGGTGCCTAGAAAGAACTCGAGTTGGTGAAGCATGGTGAAGAGGATTCGTGCAATGTGAGATATTGAGATCGGTAATTCGATGAGAAATCCATTGGAATGGCTGTTCACCGCAAAACCGCGAGACAACAATAGGGTTTATGTAAATGTATCACCCACGAATTATATCGAACAAAAAGCGTTACGATTACGAGCTCTGCAAAGCGCCATTGAGTGGCCCATCATTGAGTGAGAGCCATGATATCTTCGATGCTAAGTCCTTCAAGTGGCGTTGATTAGGTATGGCCAACACGGATCTCGACAACAGTGCTATTGTACTCCGTTTGACAATGCACTGCTTACTATGATATGAGGCACCAATTTGAGTCATGTAGTGTGATATTGGGCCAGGAATCGCCTGTCCGGGCAGAGTGTGATGAGTTTTGGTGTTGGCCAGCCTCATTTTCAAGGTCATCTCATGACACCTGTCATTGGCTCCTTACTTGAGTAATCCTTGGTGAGTTGTGTCGTTTGGCCAAAGCGTGCCCGAGAGAGCGACCGGCCAATAGAACCACGCGGGGAATCTCACCGCTTATCCCCCCGCTCTTCGAAAAGCACCACCTTCTTCTGTATAAGAGTGAGAATGACATGACACTGACCATCTAATTATGGGCGGACAGACTCCAATTCGGCCAGAACAAGGATCTTACGGTCAGTTCCAGCTCGCGACAAGCCAACCCAAGACCCCCTACAACCGAAACAAAGATCTCCTGGCGAAGCTCCGCGAGTCAATTCCCCAGAATGAGACTCAGTGGCAACAGGCCCGAGACCTTCACGGTTACAGTACAGCAGATCATATTATCCAAAAGACAAGGGACATACTGGAGAATAGAATCACGAAGCATGATCTGCGGAATTTCATGATAATCGCATCCTGCTGTCTTGACTGGCATCTGGGACAAAAGCAAGAGGCTTACCAAAGGTTCAAGACGCAGATCAGTGCTGCAGGCGAACTTACGATACAGAAGTACATGTCCTCTTTGCGTTCCATGGTCCAAGCTATGGAATCAGTCTACCTTCGAGGGCCACGTCTTTGAAGGGACTCTTTTGTATTGTATATATTGGATTACCTGTCTTGGTATAACTTTCTTATTGCGTCACAGCACGAATTGGGCCGTCGTTTCTTACGCACTACACTAAAGAGACAGGAGAGTTTGATTCCTGTTTCCCGACCTTTAGTTGTATATAGCCTGAGATACAGGCGTCATTGCCCCTCGCGCCCGCGTTTATACTCAAGTATCGACATCCCGAAGAGAGGTGAGCTGCCGCCGTGATGATATGTTCGATAACTCATTGACCGATTAAAAACAGCTTCAGGGATATTTGCGCAGCGCTGTGTACAAAAGTCCTTGATGAGGAAGATTATGCCAAATTTATCTCTGTTCTTGAGAGTGGAAGGCCGATACCGATAGTGCTCTCGCTGCCAGTGAAAGCCCCCTATACTGCGTTTTCTGTTACGAAATGTCAGCCCGATTCAGCCGGAGATGGTCAAAAGGTTTCCACAAACCCCATCAATCATGTGCACATGTTCGCTCTCCCAAAGAGTTTCCCCCTACTCTATAAAGCATTCGGTATCTCGGACGTCGTTCAGCAACTAAGACATGAAGTAACTCACCTAATTAACCACGAAACTCTACGAGAAGTGCCAAATACACCACTATTTGAGTTCCAATGGATTGGTGATTATGACATCGTAGTTGATCAAGTGGTTGGTGACCTGGTATGTTGGTTGTCCTATTGGTAGATTCTTATACTGACATAACTACTGATTAGATTGAACAAAACATCCTACCGCAACAGCCTTTTCGAAGATACAAGTCATTCTATCAACACAAGCCCGGGTCAATCTCTGTTCCTCCCGGCTGGATCAAGATTATTGTGCCCTTCACGTTAGTTCATGAGGTTTGTGAGGTTTCCATAGCAGCGCCGACTGTTGCGAAGCAAAATATCACATGGAACACTAAGGTGGGCTTGATCCTTGGCAGTGATGTGTTATTCTCAACATCTCACCAAATCTTGTATCACTCTATATCGGTTCCTCTTGGTTCTGAGTAGGTGAATAATTAATTTATAAATGTCAGCGTAACGGTTGACATTCTGATGGTGTACACTGTCTCTTATATCCATGCCCCCAACACGCGGAGCTCGAATGAAACAAGAGTCATTCCGTAGAACCAGTGTTATATTTTCAACTGAAGAAGAGATGGAAATATATATCGACGGTAGGAACACCTGTTCACATGAGTAGTACATTGGAGAAATGTCATGGGTCAATTGTCAACTAAGATACGAGTAAGGGGGTCTGGTGCATTGTTTCCTTTAGTCAAATCGGCCTGTATGTTATTAGAACCTTGGCCTTGACCTATAGAGAAAAAGGTGATACTATAGCTAAATATCTATGTGACTGGCCGTAGCACTCAATGTGATAATTCCCATAGCTTTGTCAAAGACATGGAAACTGAAAGCAATGATAGAGGTTGGCGGCACAGTGTCGGAGAGGGCAATGTATAATCCGCCAATGATATCTACCTTATAGGTGCCTAACATCAGCCTAACTTCACGACTTGGTAAGTGCATCATTCGTGTCTGCCAGCTCGAGCGCAAATGTCATCGCCATACGCCGCTTCCATGCCACAATTCTTCAAGGTCCATCTACCTAATTTACCAACGATGTAATCTAATTCGTCTCAGGATACCAATGGTATCCCACGCGGAGAGCATTTCTATCATGGCAGGCACGTGAACGTCTCGAGAAAGGTTGAAGCTGAGGTCCTTGATGGCCGTGCCGAAGTTTGGGCTGGAAAAACACGACTTTGGGGACATTGGCCACCGCAAGACAACACAAAAAAGGGCACAGCAGACGTGGGAAACTATATTGAGATGATACCCGGGGCTTGCATTCAATTGACAGATCTGTCCTAGATGTGCAAAAGCAGTAAATACTGCATCACTAGCATCAATTCATTAACTCTTAGAACCTTTACCTCAAGCGTATATTCTCCCCGAGGATCCAAGTGCCTCCATGTTCGCCATTCTCACGGATTCATTACAAACCGCAGCCTCGATGCATTCTAACAGCTTTGCTTTATTTTCCAGAGCTGCTTCAATCCTACTAGCATTCTATTCCTTACTGCCCGTATAATTTAACTCCTGAAGGGTTATCGGCAAACGAGTCGCTATTAGGTTCATGTCGCTTGGTTGAAGTACAGCTGAAAGCCTTGCGCTTCAAGCAGCAGGTGATAGCCTGGTCTCTGTGAGAGAACCGGCTGCTTGATTTTGGTTGGGGAGGGTGGATTGAGCGCTTCCACGTTCCTCCAGAAAGGCATCTAATTGCCAAGTTCAGCGGGAACTCCATGACTTCTTCAAGCAGGTCGGGGTACTCTTAGATCGCTTTCCTTCCTTCATTTTCAAAAAGCATATAATCTGAATAATCTTTGCGAGCGCCTCAGGGATGTCGTCCCAGCTGGGCGTTGTGGAAGGTAAGATTGTCACCACGGCATCCTGATAGAAGATTAGTGAGAACGTAGATAGATAGATAGCGACGAAGTCCAAGATTATTAAAGAACTAAGAAAAGGGTTCATGAAATAGGCATTAGGTAGTAGAGACAAAGAACAGGTCTTGTCTGACAGCCCTGTGCCTGAATTGAGGATGTAAACGACACGAGGGTGCAAGGCATGCATGAATGCTTTCCTCAAACATTAACAAGAATCAGTATTTCAAGGGTAAGGGAATCGAAATTGGTCAATACATTACATAATGCAAGCAAACCCATACCTGTAACATATTCGCCTGAGAGTTCTGTGACTTGTGTCTTTCGGCCCATCAAGCCAACTAGTCAAGGACTTTGCCAAAGTCTTGCAACCCGTTCTCTTCCGGTTCTAATACTCTTCCTTCGTCCAATTTGTCTTGGACTCCTTCATGCCGCCGTGATTTCTCTCTGCCCGGTCCAAAGTAGCGAGTCAGTGTCCGAGTCCACAGCCACAAGTCCCAACTGCAAATAAAACATCTGCCACTTCATAACCAGCACAAGGCGTAACCCGCTTAGCCATTAAGAGGACCTAAGGAGCAGTGTTGATATTTTCGAGGACGACCTCTCATTCAACACCTTCTACAATACTTGACGAGTGTTGGGCGTCGTTGAGTTTCTTATAGAACAGTTCGAGGTAACGTAGCTTGGTCCGATGCACCTCACCTTTGGAGATAGAAGGCGGAGAAACAATGATATAAGAAGTTGCCTTTGGGTGGCGATGTGTGTAATTGGCTCGGCTTTTGGTGGTTATTCAACAGCGGATTAAATCATTCCTGTTATGGTAGCCCTAGTTTTCGCTGTCTTTGTGGCCTTGACACTGTTCGCAGCTATGTAGCCGTCTTCTCAGCGAAGCGGTGTCTTGAAACGGGACTGAGGATAAGGCTGAGCCTAAGGTTGAGACTCGTGAGCAGCAGTTTCCTAGGATACAATGAACTAGGGGCCTGAATCTGAATCCAATTCGGTTTACCAGTCGACAATTCGGAGTGAATCGCCCGGGTGAAGGAGTAGGCCTAGTGTTGTGTTCGACATGTTCTCGGGGGGTTTTCGCCGCAAAGTATGACAATAGGTTATCTATCTTCAATTCGCGGCCACATAACTATAAACATCTTATGGTATAAAAGACGGGTAAAGTCAAACTTTGTGTTATTAAAGGGATTTGTTCTTTCAAAAGGGCATCGACCGACATTCAAGTAATTTTTTCTTTCCATATCGAGACAGCATCATAAGGCGGATTGATATAAGTATCGATACCCAAGGCCATTTCTACACCTTTCTCGAGAAGAACCTTCGCGATCTCGACATGGCCTCCCACTTAAGACTTTTGGTGGCCTCGAGTATAGTGATGATGGCTGGCTTTCGAATCCGAGGACACTACATAGTATCATGAAAAGAGCTTCCAAGTTCCATATAAAGCAATGCGTATCGAGTTGGGGCAATATAATTATGTTGCTCTCTCTAGAGGGCAGCTGCAATCTCGATTGCTTGCCTATAGTTAGAGTTCAAACATCAGATTAATTCTTAAGGAACCCGGCTACAATACATTTCCTGTCAATGATGGTTATTCTATAAGAGCTATCTCTAACGCGAAACTGGACACCGAAGATTAAAGCCACCGCTAGTAGCTGCTTTGCTATTTGATGACTTCTTGCTCTGGACGCTGATTACTGGCATTCAACAGAGCCATACTGGAGCCATGCTGATGCAGGAGTCTTACAAAGAACTCACATTCTAAAGTATAAGCACTAAAAGGTTAGCTGTAAACCGTAGGGCAAAACAGACCGCGCAACAGAAACGCTGTTGTCGATAGTGATCATGAAGATGTATACGTGTACAGACGATGTCCTAGAGTCTCTCAATCAGCAATATTGATGTGATGAGGAGGAAGAGGGAGAAGGCTCTTGGCTTGTAAAAGGGGACGATAAACTTCACTATATGTTGAAAAAGCCGGTGGCGAGAGAGAAGATAATGCTTGGAAGGCGGGGAATTGATTGGGTAGAGTGACTCTGACTATGAAAACACAAAGCTTAAAGATAAGAACAACTTGTGTCACCTCCGACCAGTCTCCCAGATTGCTTACTATGCCACCGGAGTAATATTAAGGCTGAGAGTTGCGAAATGCACAGGCCAGAGCATTTATAATAGTTCCTTTTAAAATATTATTTAATAAATTAAATATTATTAAAATTATAAATAACTATAAATTTAATTAATAATATTTATATATTATATAT